>JZKD02S2224178.1:24379-38448 GCA_000966675.3 Picea glauca
TAAGGAGACGGCTGAGGTATGATGAAAACCTCAATGACATAGAGGAGGAGATGGTTTGCATTTTTGAGCCAGAAGTAGGAGAAACCCTCAGTGATGAGGAAGGGAGATCAGTTACTGGTCTCATAAACTGCCAGGAGGGTAGAGATGAATTTTCAAATTTCCAGGTGGGAAATGATATGAGATCAAGTGAGGATCTCTTAGACCGTCACGAAGATGGTAGTTGAAATTCATATTGCCAGGTGGACCGTGAGATGGGTTGGGATATCTCATAAACTGTCAGGGGGGTAGAAGTGAACTTTCAAGTTTCCAGGTGGGCAATGGAGGGAGATCAGTGGATGATCTCATAAACATCTAGGAGGGTAGTGATGGAAGTTCGAGTTTCTAGGTGGGCAATGAAGAGGGATCATTGGATCTCATAGACTTCCATGGGGGCAGAAGAGAAATACCATATCGCCAGGTGGGCGAGGGAGAAGAAATGAACTCAGTTGAGAGTTCATATCATAAATGAGTATTGATAGATGGAAAGCCATGTGGGTTTGCAAACCATGTCAATGAATATGATGAGAAGTTAAATACTCCCATCGCAGCGGAGGAGGATCAGAGGTGTGTTCTAATCGTTGGGGGAATTCAAATATTCCTGCCAAATAGTCCAAATGAGACTAATACAAGTGTTTCACATGAGGAGGTAGTGCAACAAGAATATGAGAAGGAGGCCATGCGGCCAAATGATTTTAAGGATAACTGTGTCTTTGATGTAGGTGCAAAAGAATAAAGACAACCAACAAGGATTGTCAAAGAGGAGGAGAAGGAGAAGACACTGATGTTTTCCCCAATAGAAAAATTGGAGAATTCAGATGAAATCCTCACTCATTGGGAGCTAGAGATGAATATTTTGTAGGATTGGTTGAACGATCCAAACCCATAGGATGGTTTCCAGGAGACAGTCATGCCGATTTTAGGAGGAGAACATTCAGCGGAATTGCTCAAAATTTTCAACCAGGAAGCTGAAAGGGAGATAACTACAACATCGGAGTTTGCAGCAGAAGAGGAAGCAGATAAATATGAGGAGTAGTCATATCCAACAGATCAAATTTGAAATAGGTGGAGGAACGTACCATCCTAGGGAGCAAGAGGAGGAAGTTGGAGTTGAACCAACACAAGAGGCGATGACAAAAGTTAGTCTATCAGAGGAGGAAGTTGAAAAGTAACTCAATGGTGAGATTGCAAAACTGGAGTTTGCAACAGAGTGTCCAACTAATACNAGGAGGGCTGAAGACAAAAAAGATGGCTACTGAAGGCCATGAGCATGGTGAAAGAGGAGCCGACCGCCAAAAGAAAATTAAAATATAAATTGACAAGGATCTCATTCAGATATGAGCAAGAATGGAAAAACTGACATCGAAGATGCAACAGGAAAGAAAGGTACGCTGGAGTTACGAATGGGGTCTCAACAAGAAAGAAAAATGGCCTGTCCAAAAGTTGTTGGCCAGAAAACAACAACAAGTAGTGAGGAGATGGCTGAGATATGATGAAAACCTCAATGACATAGAGGAGGAGCTCGTTTTCATTTTTGAAGCAAAAGTAGGAGAAACCCTCAGTGATGAGGAAGGGAGATCAGTTACAGGTCTCATAAACTGCGAGGAGGGTAGAGATGAATTTTCAAATTTCCAAGTGGGCAATGATATGAGATCAAGTGAGGATCTCTTAGACCGTCATGAATATGGTAGTTGAAATTCATATTGCCAGGTGGACCGTGAGATGGGATTGGGATATCTCATAAACTGTCAGGGGGGCGGAAGTGAACTTTCAAGTTTCCAGGTGGGCAATGGAGGGAGATCAGTGGATGATCTCATAAACATCCAGGAAGGTAGTGATGGAAGTTCGAGTTTCCAGGTGGGAAATGAAGAGGGATCATTGGATCTCATAGACTTACATGGGGGAAGAAGAGAAATACCATATCGCCAGGTGGGCGATGGAGAAGAAATGAACTCAGTTGAGAGTTCATATCAGAAAGGAGTGTTGATAGATGAACATTCATGTGGGTTTACAGACCATGTCAATGAAGACGATGAGAAATTAAATACTCCCATCACAGTGGAGGAGGATCAGAGGTGTGTTCTAATCGTTGGGGGAATTCAAATATTCCTGCCAAATAGTCCAACAAAGACTAATACAAGAGTTTCACATGAGGAGGTAGTGCAACAAGAATATGAGACGGAGGCCATGCAACCAAATGATTTTAAAGATAATTGTGTCTCTGATGCAGGTGCAACACAATAAAGACAACCAACAAGGATTGTCAAAGAGGAGGAGAAGGAGAAGACACTGATGTTTGCCCCAATAGAAAAATTGGAGAATTCAGATGAAATCCTCACTCAATGGGAGCAAGAGATGAAGATGTTGTAGGATTGGTTGAACGATCCAAACCCATAGGATGGCTTCCAGGAGACAGTCATGCAGATTTTAGAAGGAGAACATTCAGCGGAATTGCTCAAAATTTTCAACCAGGATGCTGAAAGGGAGATAACTACAACATCAGATTTTGTAGCAGAAGAGGAAGTAGATAAATATGAAGAGTAGTCATATCCAACAGATCAAGTTTGAAGTAGGTGGAGGAACGTACCATCCTGGGGAGAAACAGGTGGAAGTTGGAGTTGAACCAACACAAGAGGCGATGACAAAAGTCAGTCTGTCAGAGGAGGAAGTTGAGATGTAACTCAATGGTGACACTGCAGAAATGGAGTTTGCAACAGAGTGTCCAACTAATACCATAGGATATGAAGATAACATGAAAGTTCAGATTGATCAAATTGGTGAAGAGGAGAAAGAACACACATTTCAATGTTCCTAAGAGATGGAGAAAGAAGAGAATTCGGTGGAACTGCTCAAATATTTCAGCCAAGGAGATGAACATAAGGCAACTGTAGAATTGGGATCTACAATAGAGGGAGAAGAGAATTTAGAGGAATAGCTCAATTTTTTTAGTCAGGAAGCTGAGAAAGAGATAACTGTAGAATGTGAACCTACAACACAGCAGGAAAAAATAGATAACATGGATCTTGTTGATTTGTGTGAAGATATGGAAGCCCTCGAGAGAAGCATAAAATTTCAAAAGCATCTTATCCAACAAGTCAATTTGGAAATTGATGGAGAGAAGAGGCAACAAAACATACTACAGGGGGGAAACCGTCCAGTGGACTATCTGGACAAAGAAACGAAGGAGATAAAGAGATTGTTGCTAGCAGCAGCACAAGAAGCATTCATCAGAGAAGTATGGGACATAAGAAAACCTACAAGAGCAGCAGAGAGAAAGAGACAGTAAGGAAAAGGAGCAGATGAACAAATCTAAGAGAAAGTATGGGATCCTGGAGGACATCAACAACAGAGCAGAGGGATCCATGAGAAGGAGAACATGATTTTCCTAGCCATGGAGTATGATGCAGGAGCATCGTCGACAAGCCCACGTGGAAGGACGACTCAACACCATAGCGCATGCGAAAGGATAGATCAACACCTTTCTAATTTAAAAAGGAATATACAAGCTCGGGCTTTTTGTAGAACCATTTTTGAACAGATGGGTGAAGAAGAGAGACGAGTAGTTATATAGTTAAATATATTTTCATACCTAGAAGAAACATATAAGGAAACTTGCATAAGATACTTAAAGCTAGCAGTTATACAGTTATCAAAGTCACCTCGAGTTAAGGTTGTATAGCATCAGTAAAAGGTATGACTTACTAGAAAAAACAAAAAAATAGTAGAAAACTATTGTATGGCCTATATGATAGCCTATACAACTTGTTTGTAACACTCTACAAACTTGTCTATACAACTCTATCCATTGTANTAGGTGGGAAATGAAGAGGGATCATTGGATCTCATAGACTTCCATGGGGGCAGAAGAGAAATAGCATATCGCTAGGTGGGTGACGGAGAAGAAATGAACTCAGTTGAGAGTTCATATCAGAAAGGAGTGTTTATAGATGAACATTCATGTGGGTTTGCAGACCATGTCAATGAAAATGATGAGAAGTTAAATACTCCCATCACAGCGGAGGAGGATCAGAGGTGTGTTCTAATCGTTGGGGGAATTCAAATATTCCTTCCAAATAGTCCAACAGAGACTAATACAAGACTTTCGCATGAGGAGGTAGTGCAACAAGAATCTGAGAAGGAGGCCATGCGGCCAAATGATTTTAAAGATAAATGTGTCTGTGATGCAGGTGCAACAGAATAAAGACAACCAACAAGGATTGTCAAAGAGGAGGAGAAGGAGAAGACACTGATGTTTGCCCCAATAGAAAAATTGGAGAACTCAGATGAAATCCACACTCAATGGGAGCAAGAGCTGAAGATGTTGTAGGATTGGTTGAACGATCCAAACCCATAGGATGGCTTTGAGGAGACAGTCATGCATATTTTAGGAGGAGAACATTCAGCGGTATTTCTCAAAATTTTCAACCAAGAAGCTGAAACGGAGATAACTACAGCATCAGAGTTTTCACTAGAAGAGGAAGCAGATAAATATGAAGAGTAGTCATATCCAACATATCAAATTTGAAATAGGTGGATGAACGTACCATCCCGGGGAGCAATAGGAGGAAGTTGGAGTTGAACCAACACAAGAGACGATGACAAAATTTAGTCTGTCAGAGGAGGAAGTTGAGAAGTAACTCAATGGTGAGACTGCAGAACTGGAGTTTGCAACAGAATGTCCAACTAATGCCACAGGAGATGAAGATAACATGAAAGTTCAGATTGATCAAATTGGTGAAGAGGAGAAAGAGCACACATTTCAATGTTCCCAAGAGATGGAGAAAGAAGAGCATTTGGTGGAACTACTCAAAATTTTCAGCCAAGTAGATGAACATAAGGAAACTGTAGCATTGGGATCTAAAATAGAGGGAGAAGAGAATTCAGGGGAATGGATCAATTATTTTAGTCAGGAAGCTGAGAAAGAGATAACTGTAGAATGTGAACCTACAACAGAGGAGGAAGAAATAGATAGCATGGATCTTGTTGATTCGTGTGAAGAGATGGAATCCCTCGAGAGAAGCGTAAAAATGCAAAAGAATCTTATCGAACAAGTCAAGTTGGAAATTGATGGAGAGACGAGGCAACAGAGCATACTACAGGGGGAAAACCATTTACTGGACTAGCTGGACAAAGAAACAGAGGAGATAAAGAGATTGATGCTAGCAGCAGCATAAGAAGCAGTCATCAGAGAAGTATGGGACATAAGAAAACCTGCGGGAGCAGTAGGGAGAAAGAGACAGCAAGGAAAAGGAGAATATGAACAAATCCAAGAGAAAGTATGGGATACTGGAGGACCTCAAAAACAGAGCAGAGGGAGCCATGAGAAGGAGCTCATGATTTTCCTAGCTGTGGAGTATGATGTATGAGAATCGTCGGCAAGCCCACGTGGAAGGACGACTCAACGCCATAGCACATGCGAAAGGATAGCTCAACACCTTTCTAATTTAAAAAGGAATATACAAGATGGAGTTTTCTGTAGATCCATTTTTGAACAGATGGGTGAAGAAGAGAGACGAGTAGTTATACAGTTAAATATATTTTCATACCTAGAAGAAACATACAAGGAAACTTGAATAAGATACTTAAAGCTAGCAGTTATACAGTTATCAAAGTCACCTTGAGCTAAGGTTGTATAGCCTCAGTAAGAGGTACGACTTACTAGAAAAAACAAAAAATAGTAGAAAACTATTGTATGGCCGATATGATAGCCTATACAACTTGTTTGTAACACTCTACAAACTTGTCCATACAAGTCTATGCATTGTATGACTGTAGGGATTGTTGTTCAACTTGTTCAATTGTTCATGTCTTATTGAAATCTCTATTTTTACTCGCCTTTATAATTTTACGTAAGACCAAAACCCCAATCTATTTATAAGATTAATCCTATTCTAATTCATGCATGCATGAAATACCCTTTTTAGAACCAACTGCTAAAATCAATATTTTTTCTTAATATAGAATTTACATTTTGAAAATAGAATTACCTTTTGTGAATTACTTTTCTAAAATATTCGATTTTAGGTTTATGTGGTGGGAGTGGTTTAAGTCATCATTTTAATTTTGTCAACATTCACATAGCTACTTACACATTCACATGCAATATGTGTGGACGTTCATGTTTGACCTATAATTCTCAATATTTATCTYTCCACTATTTTCCAATAGCTATAATACTAATGAAAACCAAAATGAATGTTTTTACTGTTGGCAAATTCAGTAAACAGACAACGAATGCTTGTCATTGATGGCAATAGTGAAGATGACAGGCAAACAGAAGACAATGTTCAGAGAGGTGAATGATTGAAAGCAGTGAATGATCGCGCGCAGACGTCGGAATCCTTTAAGGATTCAAGGAGAATACGCTCAGGAGGAATAACGTTCTTATACGTGCAGGAAGATCATGAGGAAGAGACCAAGAGTCGCCGGATCTCACTCGGAAATCCCGACAGCTGTTGGATCGGGAGAAGCTGCGCAGAGGTTAAGCGCAGGAGTAGGCGTGCAAAAGAAGTGATCTAAGCCGTCAGATTGGAAGAAGATACCCATCAGTCACCGGATCTACAGAAGGTGCATGAAGGTTAAGCCTCAGGAGGAGCGCAGAGAGGGAGAACAGATCTAAGAAGAAAACCCGACAACCATCGTATCTGTAAGAGTCACGCAGGGGTTAAGCCCTACTGTGCAGAGGAGAAATCTCGAACAAGTCATCGGGATATTGGAGAGAGAATCCTAGCCATTCATCTGGGCAGGACACGCGTCAACATTCTGGTGAGGCGTCGGGATATTGGCCATCGAGAAATCGGGGATCCTGGTGACAAGTAAATCGAGACATCGTAAGTCTCGAAATCCCGGAGGAATGGGGACCGTCCATATGCAAGGACAGGTGGCAAAGGATCGGGCGTCGTCGGAGTTTTTCTCATCGGAGAATCGGGAATCGGAGTTTCACGAGTCCCGTGTAAAATTACAACAGAAACCCCGAAATCGCGATGAAAGAAATCCCGACTGAATCTGAACCGTTAGATCAACATGTGATCTAGACCGTCGATCCAACTCACATCAGATACGGACATGTGGCACAACCAGGTAATGGCAGGTGTCAGGCAGATTCAAAACTTCAGGCACATGTAAGTCACGAATAAGAGTGACACGTGGCAGTATTTAACACATGTCAAACCATGGGTGACGTCAGCAGAGTATCGGGAATCGGGGATCGGGACTTTGAAATGTCCAATTCACTTGACAACGAAAACCCCGAAATCGTGATATGCGATTTCATGATTTGATCGCAGCCGTTAGAGCAAGAATGAGATCTGGACCATTGATTTCCTTTATCGGAGAATCGGGGATCGGAGGATCGGGAATTCCGTAGGCATGTGCATGGTGACATTGAAAATGCCGAAACCCTGATGAGAGGTTTGACTGAGTTCATGTGTTGACGGTCATGTNTATGCATTGTATGACTGTAGGGATTGTTGTTCAACTTGTTCAATTGTTCATGTCTTATTGGAATCTCTATTTTTACTGGCCTTTATAATTTTACCTAAGACCAAAACCCCAATCTTTTTATGAGATTAATCCTATTCTAATTCATGCATGCATGAAATACCCTTTTTAGACCCAACTCCTAAAATCAATATTTTTTCTTAATATAGAATTTACATTTTGAAAATAGAATTACTTTTTGTGAATTACTTTTCTAAAATATTCGATTTTAGGTTTATGTGGTGGGAGTGGTTTAAGTCATCATTTTAATTTTGTCAATATTCACATAGCTACTTACACTTTCACATGCAATATGTGTGGACGTTCATGTTTGACCTATAATTCTCAATATTTATCTCTCCACTATTTTCCAATAGCTATAATACTAATGAAAACCAAAATGAATGTTTTTACTATTGGAAAATTCAGTAAACAGACAACGAATGCTTTTCATTGATGGCAATAGTGAAGATGACAGGCAAACAGAAGACAATGTTCAGAGAGGTGAATGATTGAAAGCAGTGAATGATCGTGCGCAGACGTCGGAATCCTTTAAGGATTCAAGGAGAATAAGCTCAGGAGGAATAACGTTCTTATACGCGCAGGAAGCTCAGGAGGAAGAGAACAAGAGTCGTCGGATCTCACTCGGAAATCCCGACAGCTGTTGGATCGGGAGAAGCTGCGCAGAGGTTAAGCGCAGGATTAGGCGTGCAAAAGAAGTGATCTAAGTCGTCAGATTGGAAGAAGATACCCATCAGTCACCGGATCTATAGAAGGTGCATGAAGGTTAAGCCTCAGGAGCAGCACAGAGAGGGAGAACAGATCTGAGAATAAAACCCGACAGCCGTCGTATCTGTAAGAGTCACGCAGGGGTTAAGCCCTAATGTGCAGAGGAGAAATCCCGAACAAGTCATCGGGATATTGGAGAGAAAATCCTAGCCGTTCATCTGGGCAGGACACGCGTCAGCATTCTGGTGAGGCATCAGGATATTGGCCATCGAGAAATCGGGGATCATGGTGACAAGTAAATCGAGACATCGTAAGTCTCGAAATCCCGGAGGAATAGGGACCGTCCATATGCAAGGACAGGTGGCAAAGGATCGGACGTCGTCGGAGTTTTTCTCATTGGAGAATCGGGAATCGGAGTTTCACGAGTCCCGTGTACAATTACAACAGAAACCCCGAAATCGCGATGAAAGAAATCCCGACTGAATCTGAACCGTTAGATCAACATGTGATCTAGACCGTCGATCCAACTCACATCAGATACGGACATGTGGCACAACCAGGTAATGGCAGGTGTCAGGCAGATTCAAAACTTCAGGCACATGTAAGTCACGAATAAGAGTGACACGTGGCAGTATTTAACACATGTCAAACCATGGGTGACGTCAGCAGAGTATCGTGAATCGGGGATCGGGACTTTGAAATGTCCAATTCACTTGACAACGAAAACCCCGAAATCGTGATATGAGATTTCATGATTTGATCGCAGCCGTTAGAGCAAGAATGATATCTAGACCATTGATTTCCTTCATCGGAGAATCGGGGATCGGAGGATCGGGAATTCCGTAGGCATGTGCATGGTGACATTGAAAATGCCGAAACCCTGATGAGAGGTTTGACCGAGGTCATGTGTTGACGGTCATGTGGGTCAATCCTAAGCTCAGGAGGGCTAGTGCGTGGAAAGGAGCATCGGGATTTGGACGATCGGGAATCACGCGGGTGTATGCATTGAGGCATCACAAACCCCGTAGCCCCGACAAGGTAAGGTNCATGCAATATGTGTGGACGTTCATGTTTGACCTATAATTCTCAATATTTATCTTTCCACTATTTTCCAATAGCTATAATACTAATGAAAACCAAAATGAATGTTTTTACTGTTGGAAAATTCAGTAAACAGACAGCGAATGCTTGTCATTGATGGCAATAGTGAAGATGACAGGCAAACAGAAGACAATGTTCAGAGAGGTGAATGATTGAAAGCAGTGAATGATCGCATGCAGACGTCGGAATCCTTTAAGGATTCAAGGAGAATAAGCTCATGAGGAATAACGTTCATATACGTGCAGGAAGCTCATGAGGAAGAGACCAAGAGTCGCCGTATCTCACTCGGAAATCCCGACAGCTGTTGGATCGGGAGAAGCTGCGCAGAGGTTAAGCGCAGGAGTAGGCGTGCAAAAGAAGTGATCTAAGCCGTCRGATTGGAAGAAGATACCCATCAGTCACCGGATCTACAGAAGGTGCATGAAGGTTAAGCCTCAGGAGCAGCGCAGAGAGGGAGAACAGATCTGAGAAGAAAACCCGACAGCCGTCGTATCTGTAAGAGTCACGCAGGGGTTAATCCCTACTGTGCAGAGGAGAAATCCCGAACAAGTCATCGGGATATTGGAGAGAGAATCCTAGCCATTCATCTGGGCAGGACACGCGTCAGCATTCTGGTGAGGCATCGGGATATTGGCCATCGAGAATCGGGGATCCTGGTGACAAGTAAATCGAGACATCGTAAGTCTCGAAATCCCGGAGGAATAGGGACCGTCCATATGCAAGGACAGGTGGCAAAGGATCGGGCGTCGTCGGATTTTTTCTCATCGGAGAATCGGGAATCGGAGTTTCATGAGTCCCGTGTACAATTACAACAGAAACCCCGAAATCGCGATGAAAGAAATCCCGACTGAATCTGAACCATTAGATCAACATGTGATCTAGACCGTCGATCCAACTCACATCAGATACGGACATGTGGCACAACCAGGTAATGGCAGGTTTCAGGCAGATTCAAAACTTCAGGCACATGTAAGTCACGAATAAGAGTGACACGTGGCAGTATTTAACACATGTCAAACCATGGGTGACGTCAGCAGAGTATCGGGAATCGGGGATCGGGACATTGAAATGTCCAATTCACTTGACAACGAAAACCCCGAAATCGTGATATGCGATTTCATGATTTGATCGCAGCTGTTAGAGCAAGAATGAGATCTGGACCATTGATTTCCTTCATCGGAGAATCGGGGATCGGAGGATCGGGAATTCCGTAGGCATGTGCATGGTGACATTGAAAATGTCGAAACCCTGATGAGAGGTTTGAGTGAGTTCATGTGTTGACGGTCATGTGGGTCAAGCCTAAGCTCAGAAGGGCTAGTGCGTGGAAAGGAGCATCGGGATTTGGACGATCGGGAATCACGCGGGTGTATGCATTGAGGCATCACAAACCCCGTAGCCCCGACAAGGTAAGGTTGTGGTCACGGANTAATTTTACCTAAGACCAAAACCCCAATCTATTTATGAGATTAATCCTATTCTAATTCATGCATGCATGAAATACCCTTTTTAGACCCAACTGCTAAAATCAATATTTTTTCTTACTATAGAATTTACATTTTGAATATAGAATTACTTTTTGTGAATTACTTTTCTAAAATATTCGATTTTAGGTTTAAGTGGTGGGAGTGGTTTAAGTCATCATTTTAATTTTGTCAATATTCACATAGCTACTTACACATTCACATACAATATGTGTGGACGTTCATGTTTGACCTATAATTCTCAATATTTATCTCTCCACTATTTTCCAATAGCTATAATACTAATGAAAACGAAAATGAATGTTTTTACTGATGGAAAATTCAGTAAAGAGACAGTGAATGCTTGTCATTGATGGAAACAGTGAAGATGACAGGCAAACAAAAGACAAGATTCAGAGAGGTGAATGATTGAAAGCAGTGAATGATCGCGCGCAGACGTCGGAATCCTTTAAGGATTCAAGGAGAATAAGCTCAGGAGGAATAACGTTCTTATACGTGTAGGAAGCTCAGGAGGGAGAGACCAAGAGTCATTGGATCTCACTGGGAAATCCCGACAGTTGTTGGATCGGGAGAAGCTGCGCAGAGGTTAAGTGCAGGAGTAGGTGTGCAGAAGAAGTGATCTAAGCCGTCAGATTGGAAAAAGATACCCGTCAGTCACCAGATCTATAGAAGGTGCACGAAGGTTAAGCCTCAGGAGGAGCGTAGAGAGGGAGAACAGATCTGAGCCATAGGATCTGAGAAGAAAACCCGACAGTCGTCGGATCTGTAAGATTCGCGTAGGGGTTAAGCCCTACTTTGCAGAGGAGAAATCCCGAACAAGTCATCGGGATATTGGAGAGAGAATCCTAGCCGTTCATCTGGGCAAGACACGCGTCGGCATTCTGGTGAGGCATCGGGATATTGGCCATCGGGAAATCGGGGATCTCGGTGACAAGTAAATCGAGACATCGTAAGTCTCGAAATCCCGGAGGAATAGGGACCGTCCATCTGCAAGGACAGGTGGCAATGGATCAGGCACCGTCGAAGTTTTTCTCATCGGAGAATCGGGAATCGGAGTTTCACGAGTCCCGTGTACAATTACAACAGAAACCCCGAAATCGCGATGAAAGAAATCCCGACTGAATCTGAACCGTTAAATCAACATGTGATCTAGACCGTCGATCCAACTCACGTCAGATATGGACATGTGGCACAACCAGGTAATGACAGGTGTCAGGCAGATTCAAAACTTTAGGCACATGTAAGTCACAAATAAGAGTGACACGTGGCAGTATTTAACACGTGTCAAACCATGGGTGACGTTAGCAGAGTATCGGGAATCGGGGATTGGGAATTTGAAATGTCCAATTCACTTGACAACGAAAACCCCGAAATCGCGATATGCGATTTCATGATTTGATCGCAGCCGTTAGAGAAAGAATGAGATCTGGACCATTGATTTCCTTCATTGGAGAATCGGGGATCGGAGGATCGAGAATTCCGTAGGCATGTGCATGGTGACATTGAAAATGCTGAAACCCCGATGAGAGGTTTGACTGAGGTCATGTGTTGACGGTCATGTGGGTCAATCCTGAGCTGAGGAGGGCTAGTGCGTGGAAAGGAGCGTCGGGATTTGGACGATCGGGAATCACGCGGGTGTATGCATTGAGGCATCACAAACCCCGTAGCCCCGACAGGGTAAGGTTGTGGTCACGGAATCACGGTCATGTTGACCGGGAGCTAAGCTCAAGAGGGCTAGCGTATGAAAGTGATGAAACCCGATTTAAAAGGCAAGAATTATAAAGATTATCTAACGGTGTAGATAAGGTTTGAAAGTGATCGGAGGGYTGTTGTTCTTCCTCACACATTAACGCTTCAGTTATGAATCCGTTAAGAGAAACAGACTAATAATGACAAATCGGTTAGCATTTCATTTTCCAAGACAGATGTCCTTGTATTACCTATTGGAAGGGGAAGTGGAATCATCAAGGAAGCGTGTATAAAGGAAAATGAGCGAGACTGAATTGAGTTGGCTATTCTAKATGGAAAAACATGAAACAGTAAGAAAGKTAAAAGGAGAAGAGGTTGAGCATGAAATTTCAATAGAGATACAGAATGGAATGAAATGTAAAAGAGAGACAAAGAAGAATGACAAACAGAGCAGAAGAAGAAGAACAGAATGACAGAAGAATGTGATGCAGAGCTGACCTGTTGAGGAAGAGAAGAATTGCAGAACAATTAGTTGAAGATCAAATTTACAGAACAAACTAAAAAATGGTAAGAAGTGATTTATCTGCATAAGTTGTATGTGTATTCATTTATTAATATTTTAGGGAGTTTGGGAGGTGCTCGGTAGGACTTTTGTTCTCAGAGGTTCAAGTGGGTGCTTAAACACAGGAAGTTGTAGCTTCCATCTGGTTGCAGCCAGAGAAACTAGGGTGTCGGGGTGGTGCTAGGAAGAACAAGTGTTCTATGTTATGCAGGTTGGAGCGTGTGTAACTGGAAGTTGGTGCTTCCCTCCAGTTGGTGATGGAATATTCAGAGAGTTGGTGCTTCCTTCTAGTGGGTTCTAGAGAAAACAGAGAGTTGGTGCTCTCGAAGAAGTTGCATCTTGTAAAACAGAGGTAGCAGCCTCACATTGAGTTGGTGCTCAATTGTNATACAGAATGGAATGAAATGTAAAAGAGATACAAAGCAGAATGACAGACAGAGAAGAAGAAGAAGAACAGAATGACAGAAGAATGTGATGCAGAGCTGACCTGTTGAGGAAGAGAAGAATTGCAGAACAATTAGTTGAAGATCAGATTTACAAAACAGAGTAAAAAATGGTAAGAAGTGATTTATTTGCATAAGTTGTCTGTGTATTCATTATTTAATATTTTAGGGAGGTTGGGAGGTGCTCGGTAGGACTGTTGTTCTCAGAGGTTCAAGTGGGTCCTTGAACACAGGAAGTTGTAGCTTCCATATGGTTGCAGCCAAAGAAACTAGGGTGGCATGGTGGTGCTAGGAAGAACAAGTGTTCTCTGTTATGCAGGTTGGAGCTTGTGTAACTGGAAGTTGGTGCTTCCCTCCAGTTGGTGCTGGAATATTCAGGGAGTTGGTGCTTCCTTCTAGTGGGTTCTAGAGAAACCAGAGAGTGGGTGCTCTCGAACAAGTTGCAGATTGTAAAACAGAGGTAGCAGCCTCACATTGAGTTGGTGCTCAATTGTAAATGATGTACAGAACTGAAAAAGACTGCCTATCATTTCGAAGAAGAAGAGGTTT
>JZKD02S2224189.1:0-15810 GCA_000966675.3 Picea glauca
AAAAAAAAAAAAAAACTTTTGACAAGAAAAAGAATATTTGCAATTTTCTCACAACTTTTTTTCCCAACATCCACTTTTATTTCTCTTTATATAACTGCAAAGATCTTGAAGTGATCTACAACTTTGTTGTTATACACTTTTGTTGTGTCTATATAGATGCTTATTTGTTTTTTAAAAGAATAAAAAAATAATCTTTTGACAAATAGGATACACTTTTGAAGGTTGTAATTTGTTATGCAGCCATTTTGAATTAAATCCACGTTTAATAATGGGATTACTCCCTTAAAAATGGTTCTCTATGAACCTTTTACTCCCTAATCAAACCTTGAACTGCCATAAATGTCCTATAGAGGGAATATATGGTCTTTGAGTGGGATACTAGTGACATCATGGAGGTTTTGTGGACCAAGTATGGATCTCAAACTCTTAACCATGGTCCAGTTAGGAAAACAAGGAGCTTAAGCCCTATGTGAACCTTCTAAGTCTTATGGGCTACGAACAGGGCCTTGAACCACCACTTAAGCGCTATAAATAGGATTTTGGGCCTCCGAGTAAGAGACGAATGCCATTCAAAGTTTTGCACTCAAGGGAGATTTGGGGGACTTTATCATGGTATGGGTAGGAAGACAAAGGACTTGGGACCCTAAATGAAGCTCCTAGGCACTCTTAGGAGGTTTTTCAAATGAGGCGTGGGTCTCAGATAATTGACCATTGTAGGAGAAGGAAAACGAGGGAATTAGATTCTAAATGAAGCTTCTATGGCTCATGGGCAATGAATAAGGCTAGAAAACCACCACATGACCCATTTAAATGGGATATTTGGCCCCCAAGTGAAATTTAGGTGCTATTATCGATTTTTCTAATTATGAATCTCCTTATAAGGAAATGTAAGTATTTGATTTTTTAGTGAAGAAATTAATTAATTTGTTGAGGTTAAAAGAATATTAAATTAAATTAATTTTGTAGTAATATTTAAAACTATAAAAAATATTAAGCAAACTCAATAAATAAAATAAACAAAAGTCCATGTGTAGAAGTTATAGGGAGCTTAGTCCCCATCTTTGATGTAATCATTGTAACATGCAACCAGCCACTTTATAAACCAAATGTAGAATTAAGAAATACATTTACATTAGTTCCATTGAAAATACAATTACTCAATCATATGTTCCTTACGCCCCAAGGGGATGTCTATAGGTAGACCCAATGCAAGGAATTTTTGACGAGCGATTGGTGGTCTATGAAAGTTATATTGTATTAACAACTCGTCACCAGGAGACAAACTACGTATTGTGTGCACAACAAAAAATATGGATGCCTTCTTTTTCATAAAGAACTCTTTTTCATTGGATTGTTCCTCAAAGGAACAATTTTCACTAAATAATGAGGCCCTGCTACTATTTATGAACCCTGCAATGTTCCCATGAGTTCGTGGATGACCGTTGATATATAACAGTTTTTTCTATTAAAATTTCCATAAGCATAACCACTCATGCACATATTATACATGGAAATTCTATATTTGTATTTGACAATATTCAAGTAATCGACCGACTATAAAGAGGACCACAAAATGGCATAAGTGTCATTGATTGTTTGGGAGGAACAAATACATGTGAAAGGATAAACAACTAAATATTGCAACATTTATTTTAGACTTGGAAATCATATAACTATTACCACAAAAAGATAATTTGGTTCCAACATCAAGAACGGGCATGGACGACGGCCAAGCACCATACAAAGCTCGATTGTAATAGGTTTGGCATTTACTTTGTAGATGGATAGGAAGATGGAAGTCATCACTACCTTCCAACAATTGAACAGACTTTGGTGTGAACTTAGACATTTTTTCTCTTAGCTCATACAACTTGTTTGATCTCCTAGTAGTGATATTTTGGATAGTATTGATATCATACTTTGGCTCACTTTAAGAACTCTTCGTTGACTCAACAGAAGGAGACATGTTGTCCAATTTAGGACGAAACGTAGTTGATCTGGCTTCCAACTTTTCAAAAAAAGAGCATATGGAATTGTTCCTACGTGTCTTTTTTATATCACCTATTGGATTATTGAACGTAGTGGGAGGTATTAAACAATCAATTTTGGGTAGTCGATCATTGATATAACGAGAAAATGTGACACATCGAGGGCTCTTCTTCAAACCTTTACATTTTGAACAACCACATACCACTAGCGTGTCATAGAAGAGATCCAATTCATGGTGTAATATTGTTGACCCATGCTACAGTTTACTAGAAGATGGCATGTTACAATTGGTAGGGTAAAGAAACTATCCATTTTCATCAAACATTTTCCTACAATATCTTTCTTCTGATAATATCTTGCGACATTTTTGCACTGGTGGAATATCTTCCTCATCCAAACTCAATCCCAATTTATGAGCCTACAAAATTCATTGAACTATTATTCGAATGCACATGCATAAATGACATAAATTCAATCATATAAATGAATTGTAAATAAAATCTAGACTTATTTCAAACGTTTTGGGAGAAGTTGACAATCTTACAGCGATATGGAATGAGCTAGAATCTGAAGTATTTGCCATTTGATATTTTAAGCTTCTTTTCCCTACATTTGAGCCAAAACCATCATCAATATGTGCATCAATCTCATATTAAAATTTATCGGTGCTTTTGTTTATTTTATAACACATAAATATATATCGCACCGGTGCAACCAACTATGAAATGCATTGAACTATTACATCCGTTAAAATCTTTGCAAACCAAATTATCCGTAAATTTTAATAGCAGAGGTTTACATTTCTATTTTTTCGATAAAATTGGTATCGGTGTGTTGTTTACTATATACACATTGGTGCATACGAATCGGTGAAGCGCACCGATTTGATGACAAATTTATTTTTTTAAATATATAGTTTAATAATCATTTTTACATACAAATTGAAAAAACACAGCGAAAAAAAGAGAGGGAATTTCATTTTTCAAAACATATTTGTTTATAAATTAAAACACTATTCATTATTTCATTTTTTTGGTAGAATTTAGAGGGAAGATTTGTGGAAGAGAGATTTACCACGAAAGACTTTGGAGTGGCTGGATTTTTTTGAAGAGCCAAAATTGGAAGGGATACGTAGGGCACATACAAATCCGTAGAGAAGAAACTTCATGTATGTGATTTCATTCTACTCATCATTTCAATTTTTCCCTATTTGATTCAAACTATTTTCAATGCATGTTAAAAAAATATAAGGGTTTCATAGTTACCTTTGGTATTGGAAGTCGTATCTTTCTTGTTGTTTTTTCTTGTTCCCCTATTTTTTTAAGAAATAGATTTTTATAGGGTTTATATTTTTAAGCAATAGATTTTTATAGGGTTTATTTAGTTGCATATGGGGTGTTGGTATCCATTGCAATGGTACTACTCATTGCATCAGATCCCAAACCATGTCAACCCTGTCGTTGTCAACGTTTTTTTTTTAATTTGTGGTCTGCAGTGCACACTATACAGTAAAATTGCCCCGGTGTGCATTGTACAGAGGTAGCGACCTAGTGCTCATTATATAGAAAAGTGCACTGGGGTCCATATATCTGTGAAAAGCATTGATTGGTTAAAAACATAAATAGTATTTATTTTGTATCGTATGCCTACTGGTTAGCGGCGCACAATGACTAATAATAAGAATTGGTGCAAGTATATGTTTGACGCCCCGGTGCGTGTATATATTTGATGCTCTGATGTGTTCTAATTAATGAAGTGCACTGAAATACTAGATTGTATAAAAAAAATTCATAATTTCTATTTCTGATGATTCCTAAAAAAAAATTATACAAGATGGCTAATAGAAGTTCAAAGAAAACATCTTATTCCAGTGAGCACAATGGTAGATCATCCCAAAAATAGAGGGAAGCAAGTTCTTTAAGTTTTATTAAAATTTAAATATATTTGAAATATTTGTAGGTTTAAATTAATGATGTGTATTGGTTAATGTGTGTCATGCAGAGCAAAAACTTGAAGAAACTCAATAAAAAAATTTGCAATGTTAGTGCAAAAGAGCGTAAAATCTTTATGGAAATGTTGCAAAGAGAGGAAACAGGTGGATCAAAAGGTAATCAACATTAGGTTTTTCTTTGACTTTTACTAAAAATGAATTTCTTAACATTAATCGCTAACAAGTTTTGAACACTCGATTTCACATTTTTTTAATGTTATGTAGGGATCAATAGCGAGGGAATGGAATCCCGTCCTAAGAGAACAAAAATCATTAAGGATGTAAATTATGATGACGGATTGGTCATCATTTTGTCTTGAGTGGTGCTTGAAGTTAATGAGAGGGGCAAATTTTTTTACAGAGCTTTGAAGGATATAGTGGAAAGAACATATAAATGTAATTTCCACTTACAATACAAAAATCGATCTAGTGACTCCAAGAATCAGGTTATATGTACACTACAAGAAGCATTTCTAGAGCCATGGTCATTGAGACCCGTGAGACTTGCAATAGAAAAAACTTACAATAACAAAAAACAATCATATAAAAGGTATAATTGCTAAACATGCTTTTCTATAATATGTTCCAATAATTACCAAATTAATTTGTTTTTTTATATTTAATTTCATGTCCAATTAAGAAAAAATTATTGTGCTTTTCTATTTTTTAGGAAGATTATGAAAATTCCAAGAAATAAATGAGGGGGAATCCAATACATGCCGATGGGGATTTTGAAAAGAGTGTACAAGGATATGGTAAAAGAAATGAACATAGTTGCATCACAGGAGGATGCATCCCAACAAGAACGTGCATCAGAGGTATGTGATCATTCATTTATTATTTTATGAACATCAAATTTATTTATCATATTAAATAATAATTTTCAACTGTTTTGTTGCAAAAAAGAAAACAAAATGGAACTCAATTAGCACATAACACAAGACGACAAGGAAAAAAAGGGTTGATCGTAATTTGTGAGTACTTACGTTTTCAAGATTACTTAAGTTTTCATATTTGTTGTGATCTTTATATTTAAATAACTAATTTACATGGATCCATGGATGTCTTCTAATAGGTGCTAGCATACAAACAAGAGCCAACCAAACAATTGATCAACATTGGGTTAACTAAGGGTCGTGAGTATACGTTGAAGTATCAAGGTTTAATTGAACAATTTGTAAGTAGCTATGTTGTTTAACTTCCCAGCTTGTTTTATAATTAATGAAACAATAAGAAACCTTTATATTAATTATATTGACTATGCTTTGTCATGGTGTATTAAACATACAGGAAACAAAGTATGGAGAGGATCCAACATAAGATCTTGTGTTACATGACATGAGACAAAGCTTCAAAAGTGTGTGTATGGTTTATGAATCACTCGTTACTATAGTATTCTTTTTATTTACACAATCATGTATATTCTACTATATTATAAACGTAGATTTAATTATTACACTTTATTTCTATGTTTATAGATGGAACATGCGCAGTTGGAACATCAAAAAGAAGTTGAGAAATAAAACATTTGTTTAAATAACCAAAGTACAATATCTCCTACAATTGATCAAGAAATTAGGGATGCACACAGCTCGAGCAATGACAGTGGTTCAAGTGATGAATGACAATCAATATATTTGAACGTTACTGCAAGTTGTATGTTTTGTAATATCGTTCGGTAAAAATCAGGGATTTTGCTGAATGTAGTGGACATAATGTCCAAATTGCATGAGGACATGTTACCAATAACTCTAAAAATTACATATTGGTTTCATTTTGATTATTGTGGACCTTTACATTGTCCATTTTGTATGACCCTGGGTCTCTTATTCATATATAATAAAATGGGTTTCTTATTTTATTGCATTGTCAAATGTTGTAAAATGTTGCGTTGTTGATTAATTAATATGTGAATGATTTACATTGTTGCAAATAACAGAGGTGTAATCTATTGGATGAGGCATTAATGCAATCATTATATCAAATTGCAATAACAAAAATATACAAAATAATATTATTATAAAAAAAAATTGTAAAAAAAAAATTAATTAAAATATATACATATCGGTGCATTCTTATGAACTCACAAAATGGTGCCTGAAATAATATAGAAATCGATGTTTTTTAATGGGTTATATGCACCGGTTCATATTATTCATATTGAAGCACCAGTGCATATTAATTATACGGAAGCATCGGTGCATAAAATGTGTGATAATATATATATTGTTTTAAAATTTTACGGTGGGCATGTCATAAATATGCATCAGTTTTTTAAACATAATAACAGCACCAGTTCTTTAAAAAACTTGAACGCATCGGTGTGTTTAATAAGATAAACGCAACAATGTGTTATATGCAATATAGGCACCAGAACGTATGAATTATACAAGCATCGAGATGAACAAAATGTACAAGCGCACTTGCAATGCTTACAACAAAATGGGAATAAACATCGGGTCAATAATGTATGGATCGCGTTGCCGACCTTCCTTCCTTGTACCTTCCTTCCTTGTTCGGGTCCAATAGGGGGGAAACCCGCTAATACCTTACCATTAGTTACCACTGACGGTTGAAAGTGAGGTTTTGATTTAGGAATAATCGCATTTCACGGTGTCTCACACGAAGTATTTACTCATGTCAATAGGGGTCTAAGTTGTTTCAAATACAAGTGATACCCTTTCTATAGCCGACTTACTCACAAGAGGAAATGGTTGGTTAAACATATTACTTCACAGTAAAAGCACTTATCCTTATAACTACCCCCAGATCCATGTGCGGACATACAGGTGACTCGTAGCACTTGCATGGCTTATGAATCACATGAGACAGTTCCCACGAGCACATTCAAGCTACCCATCACAATGGGTCCGGTGATCTTTTTGTCTTATGTACGCACCGGGGCATTTCATGCAATGGTACCCTGGTGCATTTTTTTTTATGTAGACACTGGGAATTTATGTAATGGTGTGTCGGTGCATTTTTTTGGTTTTATGTATGTTCTAAGGAAGTTTATGTAATGTCGTTCCGGTGCGTTTGATGTTTAGGTATGCACCGGGGCATTTTATTTAGTGGCGCACTAGTGCGTTTTGACAATTAAAGCACCAAAAAAAAACATTTGCTACAACCTCCATCCACCCAAAAAAAAAAAGTTATATGGAACATCTTTTAAAACCTCCACTAAAACCTCTGCATCCAATAGAGGAGGTTGTAGCAGAGGTTTATTCGAAATTTTTTCCAAATTTTGTAACACTAAAAACCTCTGCAAAGAACTCCACTAGAATATGTTCTCCTTGTAGTGTAAATATCCTAAAAATGATAAGGTCTCAACCGAGACACTAATGAACATTATAGGAACATATTTAAATGATAATAAAAAAATAGAATATTTAATGAAATACATTCATCATACATTCAAATCAATACACATAACATAGAAAATTTAGGTGGGGAACCATCACACAATCCTTTCTATTTAGTCCATAAGATAGGTCCATACAAAATTCCTTATAATCCCATACAATAATCAAGGGTTTTGAACCCTCATCTCTGCATCCTCCATACAATATTTGATACTAATATTTCAATACAAGAGACACATAACTAACTATCTAACCCTCATCCTATCATTTACATTCATTTATATACACTCTGGATCAATTAAAATCATTTACAAGATAATTGTAACTTCCTACAGCATAGCCTTCTAACTCATGGATAAGTATGCATTCCAATTCTATTTGCATTCACAGTTTTCAGTGTGCATGGAGGAAACCTTTATAAAAATATATTTTATTATTTAATCCTTGACCTCTTACAATGATTCATGGCACAACATTATATGCAAATAGTTTTGAAAAGTCTCAGCTCTTCATACAATTGGTGTATTATAATGACCTGTAAACTATTCTCCTATAAATAAACACTAGCCTACTTTAGGCACACTCCAAGACATCCCCTCTTAAAATTATTTTTCCTCGATGCATGGGTAAATATGAATGCCTCGAACTAAATTCTTCACTTTCCCATGTAGATTCATCTTCTAGAATTTTCCTCCTTTTGACAAGATATTTGTTGACATCTCTTGAATCAAGGACTTTGGTTTTGGCTTTAAAGATACCTTCGAGCTTCAATACTAGTCTCCCTTCTTCAACCAAAGGGGGGTAGATTTATCCGTGTAGAAGTTGTAGGACCAAATTTTTTCTTCAAACATGAAACAGTAAAACATCGCATAACCCTCCCTTGTTTGGTATATCTAAAGCATAAACTACTTGGCCTACTCTCTTCCAAATTTACTAAGGACAGTAAAACTTGGGCACAAGTTTATGGTTTTGTAATTTTTTAGAAAGTTTACTTGTATGGTTGGAGTCAGATGAGCACCCAATCTCTTACTTTAAATTCATGACCAATTCTCTTGAAATCAATGTATTGCTTGATTTGGTTCCTTGCTTGCCTGAGATGAGTCTTGAGGATATGAAGGATTTCATTTGAAGTAGCTAGGTAGTTTTTGTAGCAGGTGCTTTGAAATTGGTGACAACATACTCTTTTATTGACAATGGTGGATATCCATATAAAGCTTCAAAGGGAGTCATATTTTCGATATGTGATAAGTGATTTTATATCACCATTCTACAAGATGTTTCCAATTGTGCCATTGTGATTTCCTATAAATCACAAAATTTATTAGGTATCCTTCAACGTATTTATCCACCACTTAAATTTGTCCATATATCTAGGGGTGGTATGAAATTATCATGGTTAGTGGTCCCTACTTGGTGGAACAAATCCTTCCAAAAGTTGTCAGTACATTTGGGGTCCCTATCGCCAATGATAACTTTGGGAAAGACATGGAGTCTATTAACAATTTTCACATAACTATCAGTTATTTGACTAGATTTATCCCTAGATGATATGGAAATGAAGTAGGAATATTTGGTTAATTGGATATATTTGGTTAGTTGGACTATGATTACAAATATCTTATCCTCCCCCTTTGAGGTAGGGATACCAATGATAAAATCCATACACACTTAAGCCCATTTCTGATATGGTATATGAAGGGGTTGAGGGAGACCCATAGGTGCAATGATTCAAACTTTTGGCACTGATAGGTGTCACATTCAAGCACATATTTTTTACTACTAGTCTTCATTGCTTTTCAAAAGAAGGATTGTCCGATATTGTAGTATGTTTTGAAAAATCCAACATGGCTTGCAAATGGGAAATTATGGTTCTCTTTTAAGACTTAGATTTTGAATTTGGAAGTGTTGGGTAAATATATTATTTCCTTATACTGGATTATATCATTCTCCTGTGTAAATTTTGAGCTCGATGCATCATTGATTTCAACTTCCTTGATTAACTCCTTTATGTATGTATTTTTCACATACTCAACTTGAACATCGAGATCCATTCAAGAATGACTATTGAAATTGTGCATAGTGTAACATGTCCCCTTTATTTTCTTTATAAGCTATCAACAACTTGGTTTTCCTTTCCCTTCTTCTAGAAAATATCGAAGTCGGAAACTTGGATTTTGCTTACCCATTTTTGTTGTTCTGATAATAAGATCTTATGGTTTAAGAAATATTTCAAGCTATTGTGTTCTGTTTTGACCAAAATTTTAGATTCCAGTGTATATTTTTTCCATTTTACCAAGGCACAAATGATTGGCAACATTTCCTTGTCATATCTAGATTTTGCTTACTCTCTAGGGTTTAATCTTTGACTTTCAAAGGAAATGGGATGATTTTCTTGCATAAGCACCACTCCTATTCATATTCTTGAAGCATCACATTCAAGCACAAAAGGTTTTGTAAAGTTTAGGGAAACCTAAATAGGAGTAGAAGTCATTAAGGTTTTCATCGTCTTAAAACAAGTTTCTATTGTGTCATTCCATCTAAAGGTATCTTTTGTCAACAACGTTGTTAGCAGAGCAACAATCTCTACATAGTTTTTTACAAAACTTATATTTTTATAACATTTAAGAGATAAGAACCCTTGTGTTGACATGATAGTGTTGGGAGTATGCCAATTGATAATCACCACAACATTCATTAGGTCTCTCCTTTTGTTGATATATCATGGCCCATAAATCCAATTTCTCCAGTAGATATTTTTTCCATTTTACCAAGGCACGAATGATTGCCAACATTTCCTTGCCATATGTAAATTTTTCTTACTCTTCAAGGTTTAATCTTTGACTTTAAAAGGCAATGGGGTGATTTTCTTGCATAAGCACCACTCCTACTCCTATCCTCGAAGCATCACATTTGAGCACAAAAGGTTTTGTGAAGTCTAGGGAAACCAAAATAGGAGTGGAAGTCATTAAGGTTTTCATCATCTTAAAACAAGATTCTACTACATCATTCCATCTAAAGGCGTCATTTTTCAACAAAGTTGTCAGCGGAGCAACAATCTCTGCATGGTTTTTTAAAAATATTCTATAATAACATGTAAGAGCTAAGAACCTTTGTATTGACATGATAATTTTGGGAGTGTGCCAATTAATAATCACCACAATCTTATTTGGGTATTCCTTGACTCTTTTTGTTGATACAACGTGGCCCATAAATTCTCTACCAAAACTACACTTTGATTTGTTTATATAAAACCTATTTTCTTTTAATAGCTTCAACATTGTCTCTATGTGCTTGAGGTGTAAGCTCCATTTTTTTTTATAAACAAGTATATCATCAAAGAATACAAGTAAAAAAAAATTCAAGTATAAATGGAATAAGTTGTTCATCATTGTCTGGAAGGTAGCCAATGCCTTGGATAGTCAAAAGGCATGACATGGAATTCATATAGGCCTTCATGGGTACAAAAAATAGTCTTGGGAATGTCCTCTTCTCATATTCTTATTTGGAAATAGCTGATATAGAGTTTGTAGGAGCCATCCTTTTTCCTTATGATTATGACTAGTGTTGAATATGGACTCTTGATTTGGGTTACTACACCACAGTCTAATAATTCTTGAACCAAATGCCCAGTTTTGTTTTGTGTTTATGAGAATGCCTATATGATTTTCTCCCAACTAAAGATCATCTAGGAATGAGTTCCATATATGATCTCTTGACCATTTTGGAGGAAGGCCTCAAGGTTAATGCTAAAAACAGGTATTATATTTCCCAAGTATCTTATCAAGTCCTCTTGGATACTCTATTTCACCTGGTGTTCCCTCCATTGAATAACAATGTCAAACATAGGCTTAAGGTCCTTTCTATATCATTTTCTTCACTTCATTGGATGAGACTATTTAGGTGGATGGGTTGTTGAATCCATGAAATTTGTATTTTTTTTCCATTTTCATAAAATATTAGGAATTGCTTTGGTAGATTTAACCCCACCATACCAACAATGGCCAACCATTGGGCTCCTAAGAAAATGCTTATGCCCCTTATTACTGTGACATACATTGGAGATATTAGTTAGTAGTCGGTGATATTCAATTCTATCATATGGCATTTCCCATTGCAAGAAGTAGTTATGACCCATAGAATTATGATTTGAAAATTAGAGGTAGGGTAGATGAACATACTTGATTTCTTTGTTATTCTTGTATCTATAAAATTATGTGAACAACCACTATCTATAAGCATCATTACTTTGGTTTCATTAATGTAGATAAATATTTGAAGAGGCTAGGGTTGAGAAATACCTATCATTTCAACGATAGAGAGTGTTGGAATAGACTTTTGATTCCTAGATTTCTCATTGTAGTTTTTGTGTCAAAAGTAGATGTATTCATTGCTCCCTCTTCTTTGTTGATATCTCTATTATTTTTTAAATTCACATAGGTAGAACCTTTTTTCCTTGAATTTCTGGCCTAGAATCCAATTGGGTGTGTTATGTTTGAAACATCAACTCTCATCCTTCCTTGTATCGAACAAAGAAATCCTTTTGTGAGGAGGAATATATCTTGAAAAAAAAAAATTGAATTAGGAACAAGAGGGTTGTTGATATGACATGTGTTTCTCTTCAATGAGTTTGGATTTTTTCACGCTTCTTATACATCCTTGATATCTAGTAATTTGAGTTTGTTCTTTATATTCCCTTTCAATCATGATATGGCAATTTGCAGTAGATTCTCATCGGATATGTCTTCAACATGAGTGGCCAATATATGTAGATCATGGAAATATTCCTCCTCTATTTTCATTGTTGCAACCGAGTGATTTTGGTGAAGAATCCCTTCTCATCTATATCCTAAAAATATTTGAAAAATTATTTTTTAATATATCATAATCTCTTACTACTATCTAGGATTTTGAGTTCCACCATAAGAACTAGTAATAATTTAATCTTTCTAGGTGCATCAATGCAAGGTTAATTTTTTTATCTATAAATTGTCATGGATATTACACTGGAATAGTTCATCACAATAGATCTTGTATTATATTGAAATATTTTATTATACATGTTTATTTTCCTTAGATCTCATATTTATAATCACTAGGTTAATGCTAAAATTAATGAAACAACTAAAATGTGAAAATGAAATAACAGGAAAATATACACACCATCCACACAAATGAGCACAAGATATATCTTGGGAAACCTAATATGGGAGAAAACCTAGCTCGAAGGTGAATCTTACACTCTACTCTCTTTGCTTATGTTAGCAAAATGAAAATACAAAGGATGGGCACTCACTATGGAGTTTCCTATGACAATGTGGCATGTATGGTTGCTACAGAATCTCTCCTCCTTTGTTATGCTCTCAAAATACCACTCTGAGATGCTCTGCTCAACTATGGAACGAATAAAATGCTAAAGAATGGAACCCCCTCTTCTCCTAGTGGCTCGGTATTTAACATGGCGCGGTAGACATCTAGGGTTAGGGTTTTGAATTCCCCATCCCTCAATTAGTAATAAGGTTTAGACCTTATAGAATCTTCCTAAAATTCCACACGTGGCTATCCCCACATGTTTCATTAATGGGGTCTGATGTGGAATCCACTCATACCATGGTGGTCAACAAGGCAAGTCAACTTGTGAGAGGCATAACTTTCACATATAGAGTTTGATTGAGGCAATTCTCATGCTGTTGGAAAATTCTCGGTGTGTAGAACACTTTCAGGGGATTCTAGTGGTTTTTGGACAAAAAAACAAATTTGATCCCTCAAAATGGATCTGGAAGGTTTTGGACCCCAATTTTGCAAATTGGGACCTATTGTTGACCTGTCGTTAAAATGGCCCTACAAGACAATTCCTCCAATTTTTCCACCCAAAAAGCACTAAGATAGATGGAACTTTATATGATTGTCCATTCCTGATCAAATTCTCTTACTCATATTGCATTGAGATAGTGTTCCATTTTATTAATACATCTTGTTCATTCTTGATCATCATTGCTGCCAAATTTTGGTATATCAATTTCCATCTTGTGCATAAAACCATTAAACAAGATCATGTTGGATGAATGGTGTAGTCACGAAAATGAAATGTGGGAATTTGGGATACTTATTCCTTTAATCTCATTTTTCAATGTTTCAACCTTATCCTTGAGTATCGTTATGATTCACGCTTTACAACGTAAGAGTGGCAAGTGTTTTGTTGATATCTTGTGTCAAGGTTAAAAGATTGGTTTCAATATTTTGATATTTGTATGAGTTGGAAGGCTATGTGGCACCAAAGGCCTTCCTTGAGTTTCTAGTGCTCCTCATAATGTAATTATTTATATTGAATAACTAGCAACAATGATGATTCAATCAGAGGTGGGTCATCGGTTGTAGATCTAAATGGTAGATGGACGGTCGAATCTTCGAATATTCATGTGCAAGCTACGGCTATGCACAACATGAAAACTCCACGCATGTAGACTCCACATGGGATTGCATACATTATGATAGGGTGAAAAACAAATATAGGGCATGTGGTGCAAAACTGGGTCTGCAAAGAAAAACTAGGTGCACAATGACTAGTTGTGCGTAGTGCCTTCAAAAGTGTAAAATAGGGAACCAACATATATCAATTTCTATGATATCAATTTTTTTATAAAGGAATGAAAAAATATTAGATATAATGTTCATGTACTATTTGTTACCATTCAATCTTGGGTAAATACAAGATGTCAAAATAACAAATAAATAAAAATGACTTACCGCTACACATTTTCCTTTTCCCATTAGATTGCAACAACTCTCCTTTTCTTTTGTTCTAATTTCGATTATCATCCCATACCATCTCCCATCAACGTGCCATCAACCTAATTAATGTACGTAGGAGCATAATAGAATTAGTCATGGATAATGTAACCCTCTACCATAGACCATTTAGGCTTTGCCCTTTTGGAAAACAAACCCCCTCAACTTTTTCATGTACCTCTCAAAGAATAACATCCAACGATAGGTGACAACTTTATCTATTTCAACCTCGTTAACTAGGTGAATCAAAACATGAACCCACAAGGCCATCAAACTTGTGGGCAACTCCTACTCTAACATGAAAAAAACTCAACTATTTCTACATGCCACCATTGAAGTCTATCTATGTGAATATATTTCAATGTAATCCATCGTACAAATGGAGATAATTTTAATATGGCACATCATAGGTCGAGGGGAAGTCATGGTTCACACAACCATGCATGAACAAAGGATAATTTCACTACAAAACACTTCAAAATTAAAGTATTTTACATAATTAAAACAGGTGTAACCCAAGGGGTTGTATCAACTAGTTGTTACTAATATTGTTGAGAATTTGGCTAGTTCGATGCTAGAAGGTATATGGTTTGAATCCCTCTAGGTTAGGTGCATTGGTCTATATTCATAAGATTACTAGGGATGTCATCCATGAATGTGGGGAAACATCTATTTTGTTTCCCTGTGAGATTATTTCTTCAGAAAAAAAAATTAAAACAACTTCATCAACGAATATATTTGGCATATAAACAGTAATGTCTAATCCACATACCCTTAAAAGATTCAAGTGGTCATGTGATTTTAGGTGTGAAAACCGACCTTATACTATTAAACATCTCTTACTATTAGACCCATATAGAGATGGTGTTCTCACATCCAATATTACTTTTGTTAAAACTAAATCTTATTTTTTCAAAAGCCATGTGACATCCCCTATTTTAAAATTCCATAGAGGCTCAACTTTGTTGTAGTACATTTTTCTTAGGCCAATATTATTTTTAGTATTTGAAGCCATCATACCTCTCCTAGATGCCAATGTTTTATTTTCTTTGATGATATATCTTTCCTTAAAGAAGAGGAAATGTTTTTGAATATGGATATTGGGTATAGTAGATAGACAATCTTGAGATGCTCCTAATATGGAAGCTCATAAAATATGAATTTTATTTTCATCCCTATTAGAATTCACTCCTCACGGTTGTCAAAAATAAGTTCCATCACACATATAATTCTTGTATTTTGTATCAAACATGTATTCAAATTCCTTCTTTGTTTCTCCTTCATGACAAGAAATATAATTTATTAGTATATTTGGCAGGCATGCAACATGACTTGCATTTTATGTGTCAAATTCCAACCTTTTTATAATGATACAAAGACCCATCACATGTGTTATATTTCATATTACATCATTATCTCACTCACATTCCCCTCCCATATGCATGCATGACATGAGATGACGTGACTCGATCCACATTGCAAAATAAATTATTAAGGGTGGCAGTGGAGTGATGGCATGAATGAATGACTCCATTGATTATATCCCAACACGATGAAATATTGAAGGGCGATTGTAAGGTAGCTAGAGAGGTAGTGGGGGGGCCCAGAGGGCCCATAGTGATAATAGTGGAGGTCATTCAATGTAAGGTGGACTAGGTCCACTATATTATTAAATAAGGCCCA
>JZKD02S2224189.1:25259-38448 GCA_000966675.3 Picea glauca
TTGCTTATTTGGGTCTTCTTTTTCTAGCTGAATGAAACGACCTTCTTTTTCTCTTACTAATACCATGATACCCCCATGCCCTTTGCCATTCCCTGCTGCCTTGTTCCACACTGCTCTCTTCCAATACCCTTCAAACAAAGGTGTCTTGCACCCTTCATGCTCATGTGTTTCTATGAGGCAAATTATGTCTTTATCTTCTGCAATAGGCCCTAACCCGGGTCCTCGTCTCCATGGGTACCCCCTGCAGTTCCAATAAACTAATCTTAAGGAAACCTGGGTACGATTTGATTGCTATTTGTTTTGGCATGCAAGACTCACAATTGAGTCTCTGTCCCTGCTTGCCCATACTGACCTTGCTTCCTCATTTCTTGCTGAGGAGTTTGATGCCTCTTCTTTGTTATTGTCTTGCTGCCTTGTTTTGGAAGGAGGTCCAAATTGCGCTATCACAGCTTTACCTTTATAAATCCATGCTCTTTTTCCCTCATCTCTTGTTGCCCTAACTTTTTTCATCTCGTCCCTCCTTTCCTCTTGTTGTCTTACAGTTAAGTCTTCTTCTAGAAAAAACCAAGAACCCCTCAAGAACTGCTTCCTGCTTAGAATGATCTCTTTATCACACAAGTTGGGCATGATGACTTTTATGGGCCTGGCTCTCTCACCGTTAGGCTTACCTACTCTCCATACTTGAAATCCGAAACATGGTTTTTTTGTAGGGTGACCCGAATTGAGAGTCGTGCAAGAAGAATTTAAAAATAGTGATTGGTTTAAGAGATTTCATCATTTTTCTATAGGAAAATTGGCCATATTTTGTGAATGGTCGGATTGGCAAAATGTCCAACAAATGGAATGCCCAAAACCATCTCCCATTGAATGGATTGGCATGATGGTAGAGAGTAAGTAATGGAGATGATTTTTTGGTTGCGTTCCTTTTGAAAGGAGATGTGTTTGGAGCCCTGGGCTACCTGTTTGAACCAAAAATCAACAAAGTATTATGAATTGGATATGAAGATGGCTTGTGGAGGGAGTTTCCAAAACGATTATGCCAGCATAGAGATTCAGGCCAAGAATCATAGGAAGACTAGGTTTATCCCTTTACAAGTCATGCGAATGTGAAAGTACAGATTGGCATTGCTCCAAGAACTAGAAGATTGAAAATGGAGGATGTTTCCATGCTCACTCTTTGTAGGCAATGCACCATTTATTCCTTGAGATAATTGTTTGTAGTTACTACTAGTACCTGGAACTCTAGCTGGAGAGAGATCTGAAGAAAATGTATCAAAGTGTGACTGCCTGGTTAATGGCATCATGGCACAGCCCTTGGTACAACAGTTGCATATGGACTGAAAACATAGAAATTAGCTCTTACCCATGTATTTCTTCAAAAGAAATATGGCAGTGAATGTATGTTCATGATGCAAAGCGCCCTTTTCCTAGGTATGATGTTCATGCCTTTAGCCAATTTGTGAACTTGGATTTCAGAGTAGCAAGATTGGAAGATACTACAACATTCTCAATCAGATTTAATGGACTGGAATTATCTTGTTGATCTTTTTTATCCATTTTGATTGAAAAATGAAACTTTGGTCCTTTGATGATTAGTTTCGTTGACACTCATAAAACAAGAAATCTTCAAACCCCAAAGTTTTATCATATTGTATCATCAACCTCCATCATAGAAGGACACTTGGAAATTGTGGGATTAACAACTCGTTGTCAAAATATATAAATTTATCCTTTATTGTGATATCTTAAGCAAAAAGGTGTTTAATTTATCAAAATGAACCTCATCATGAAAAGTGTATTTAGAAAAAAACTCCAGTTTTAAAAAAGGTATGCAATGAGCATAAAAGAGCATAGTGGAGATTTAATGATAACAATAAAAATCTATTTTTCAATGGTAATGGACAACACATATGTTATAGGTGTCAAATCCTCCAAAATTGTTTTATCTTTGGAAGATTGACTCCAGATTTGAAAGCAGATTTTGAGGGAGAAGTTGAGAAACCAATCCCAACAATGAAAGGATTCATTCAACAACTAAAGAGGATATAAGAAACAATAGAGGACTTCATGAAGGGGAGGTTCAGAATTAGGTTAGGGAGTAATTTTTGCAGTGTAATTGTGTTCTTTTATATTAATCCCATAGGGAAATTGTAATTTTCTCTGGCATGATGGATTAATTCAAGGATTCATGGCTCATTCTCAGCAACGCCTTGTGCTTTCTTTCATTTTATGTATTAAGTTTTCTTATATTATCGTCTATGTTCTTCTTAGTAAACCTGTAAATTTGCAATCGGATTATCTTGTGTCATAAGTGTATCAATTTGGTAAAACAACCACTCGTACAATTATAAAAGGAATCATCAAAGATTACAGATTTCCATATATTGGACATGTGTCTTTATTACTAAGCCTTGTGAGACGGGGATGAAGTATTCATTTCTATTTCATACAATATCTGTCATAACCCAGATATATTTTGTTCCTTTACAGGTTATATAGCAGGCGTTATATTGTTGAATTCACATATTGTGCTCAATCCATACACTTGCATTTTATCTTTGTTGGATTCATTGTCTAATGCCCAGTTAAATCATCCTTCTTCATCTCAATTTTGCGGAGACTTCCTCAATCACTGTTACATCTAAGATTCATTATGTTTTAACCCTTCCTCTTCCCATCATTTTTAGCCTTTGTGCTTTGTTGGATGAGACTCCATGCCGAATGATTATGCCTTTGATATAAGAGGATTACAATCTCTTTATTCCATTATGTTGTTATTTATGTTCTAAATCATGTTTGCCTAGTTTATCCTTTTCTTTGCCTTTTCAATATGACATCCTATACTTAATGTTAGAATTGTTGCTTAGTGACAGTGAGCAACAAGCGTTCTTAAATCATATGAGAGATCCCTCTCTGGTCCAAGAGCCAGCTTGTGGCCTAAAGTTGGTTTAAAGATGTCTTGGCATGGTTTCTATACAACTGGGAACCATCTCAAGTTACAACACATGGTAGACTCAGAAGCTTTCTCGAGGTGCTTACTCAATGCTTGGAGCCCTCATTAGAGGGTTTTTTTCTCCATCCTGATTTTGTCAGGAATAGTGGTGGATCTAGAGGACCATTCTCTAAAATCTTCATTCATGTTGGTTAATGTGTATGGGCCTTATGCCGACAAATGTCCTTTTTGGGAGGGACTAAGTGTATATGGTTTCCTGTCATTCTTGGAGGTGATCTCAATTTTACTCTCTTGATCAAGGAGAGCTTGGGGGGGCATCCTAGAAAAGACTTGCATGAAGGTTTATTTTCTCATTTGATTGAAGATAATTATTTGATAGATCTGGAGCCTCCAAAATTGTCCCAAACTTAGAGGGATGGAAGAAAAGGGGATAAACTAGTCGCTAAAAGATTGGATAGATTTTTTATTTCAAAGGACTTGCTTGAGAACCCATGTACTTTCAAGGTGTGGGTTTGGGTGAGAGGTATTTCTAATCATATGCCCATTTTGTTGAAGATAGACAAAAGAGGGGCTAAGCCATCTTCTCCGATGAAATTCAACCATGCTTGGATTTTGGAGAAGAATATAGAACCCTGGTCGCATCAACCTAGTCACATATAGAAGAGGATGATGGGTGATCTTATATGCAACAATTTGTAGATAACCTACCAAAAATAAAGAAAAACTCCAAATCCTAATCTTAGGCTTTCAATATGAAAGCTCAATCCCTTCTCTGGGAAGTCAAATCTTATATAGTGTTTCTACTGGTAAAAAGGTCAGTCGACTCTCTCATGAGTGAAGAAGAATTAGCTCTAAGTGAATTGTTGAAAAAGAAACAGGATTTCCTGGCCGATGAAGAATCTAAGTAGCGCCTTAAGAACAAAGCGATCTTGCTTAAGGAGGGTGACAACAATACCAAATTTCTTTCATGCTAAGAGGAGAGGGCTCCTAAAAGGAATTAAAATCATTCACGCTAAATTTTTTTCTCATTTTCTTTTTGTTGACAATGTACTACTCTTTTATGCAGGGTCTGTATAGAAATTTCAAGCTCTTAGAGATATTTTGGATTTGTTTTGTTCAGCCATAGGAATACAAATCAACATGGCCAAGTCGAATATGTTAGTTAGTTCCTTGTGGGAGGATGTCTTAGGTCAACTGGGCAATATTCTTGCCTTTTTTGGTAAAAGTATCGAAGTTGGTATCAAATAACTTGGTTTTGAGTTGAAACCAAATGCTTACTTGTTTGAAAATTGGATGTAGCTCTTCAAACAAAATCAAGTGAGAATCTCTTTGTGGGTTCCCCACTGGTTTTACAGAGGAGATCGTCTTGTTCTCCTTCAATCGTTGCTCAACAACATTCTAGTTTATTGGGCTTCCATTACAAAAATTCCTAAAGGAATTTTAAATAAAATCAAAAAAGCATGCTTTAAGTTCCTATGGTAGGCTAGAAAGGAAGTCAACGATATTCCTCTTATCAAGTAGTCACGCATTGCAATGCCAAAAGATTTGGGCGGATGTGGGATAAAGAACATTTACTAGTTCAGCGGGGATTTAGTAGCTAAGAACCTATGGAGGCTTATTCACAATAAAATGATTTGGGGTAGAGTGATGTTTTATGGATATTTAGTTGGCATGTCGATTGAAGAATGGTTATGTACACCTAGGAATTCAGTGGCAAACAGTTCAATTTTTTGGAAAGCTCTGGTGGATGCTTTCTCCCTCGTTGGATTGGACAATGTGGCGGATAGGAAATGGAAAAATTTTAAGAACTGGTGAGAACCCGTTGGAAGGTTCCACAGAGATCCAGAATCAATTGCGGCCACCACCAGAGACTTGGAAGGAAAACCAAGGGGTCGCAGAGGACAGTCAAAAAAACAGCAATGCCAGGTCGATGGCGACCTTCTCCGAGTGCAGAGGGTGAACCAAACCGCCAAGAGAATACTGGTGAAAAATGATCCAGTCAATCCATACCTCTATTCGACAGAGAGATTTAGATAATGGATGGTCGAATAAAGGCACAGGCCAAAACGCCAGCAGCCACCGTGATGCAACAATATTTTCCCAACCCATACTCTATGGAAGATGGTGAAAAACCACAGCTCCATTGACTTTATTAGCTCCTTCATCCATACTGGTTCCTTGCTTTGCACATTTATCAGCTATGGAGTTGTGCCCGCGAAGGATGTGGAAGGCTTTGTATTCAAAATCCTCAAGGATATTTAGTATGCGAAATAGCACTCTACGGAGATTTTTACCTTCAGAATTCGATCGATTGGTTATTGCTCCGATCACTATCATTGAATCACCCAAAATGATGATCTTTAGGAGGCCATTGTCTTTTGCAATACTGAGACCTTTCCTCGATGCGTAGGCCTCTGCGACATTATTAGAAACATTCCCAAGCCCCCAGGAGAACTGATGGAGAATGTGACCTCTGGAATCACATATAGCTCCCCTTGCACCAGCCACCCTAGGGTTGTTCTTGGACACCCCATCAAAAAAGAGGACATGAGAATGTTGTTGGGTTAGCCATTCTTGAAATTCAGAAATTGAAAGCCTTAACGCCCATTTTGAAACTTTATTGCCCTTGCCTTGATCAGAAGGCTGATTCAATTCCATATTTTGCTTGTCCATCCACCTCTGTTCACTAACATCAAGAGCTGAGTCTGTTCCTCTCAATCTGTTATGCATATACTCAATCAGTAAATAGAGTGCTTTAGTGGCTGCTTGCCTGGGAGATATTTTTTCTTACTAAAATATGTTTTTGTTACGTGATATCCATATACACCAACAAACAAATTTGGGGAGGATAACCCAGATTCTTTTAAAGTTGGGTTTTTGATTAAAATGGCCTTGATAAATATTGCACCAACGAGAGAAAAGATCAGAGATATCATTATGCCAGTTGAATCTATTCTTGAGACAGTCTAAGACAAGCAATCATACCTCCTTAGTGAAGCTGCATTCCACAAAGATGTGATGTGATGACTCTTCCTCTGATAGGCATAAGATGCAACAGGATGGGCCTGCTATGCCTTGCTTGATTAGATTCTCTTCAGCCGTCACTTTCCTATGAGCAAGCAACCAGTTAAAGAAATATATCTTGGGTAAACAATCAATATTCCATACAATAGCCTATAAGCCAGAACGAGGGAAGGCAGATATATGATCGGTTAAGGCATGGTATCCCTTATTCACCGAGAAGAAAGTGCCTTTCCAACCTCACGAGTCTATCTTCTTTCTATGCCAGGGTGCGCAGCCATGAAGAGAAAGGAGTAGTGAATGGTAGAGAGGAGATAGGGGAGCTGGCAACTTGAGGGATTTCCAACAAATCCATTCATGGTTATGAGGGCTCCACTCAGAAATATCAAAGAAAGTTTTGATACCATTACCTTGCATCCATAACCGAAGTGAAGCCAGATCAAGATGCTTTACTAGGCTGTCATTTGTTATTATTTTGCCTTCCCATAGGCACATCCTCCAACCATTACCAGGACTCCAGGAGATGTGCTCACAAAATGAAGTTTTACAATAACTATTAGTTTAACGAATGGGGAGCCCTTGTTGGTTTTTTGGGGTTTTTCGATGCATATCTGTCGAGGTCCAGTGAGGTATTCGCTGACCAATACAGTTTGCCAGCATGCATCTTGACCTGTAATAAGCCTCCATGAAATTTTCATTCCTATGGCCTTATTAATTACATCACAGTCTCAGATTCCAAGGCCGCCTTTATTTTGGGGGCTGATTACCTGGTTCCAGTTAACCAAATGAAATTTTTTCTGATTCCCTTTTCCTCCTTGCCATAGAAATTCTCTAATTTTTTTTTGCCAACATCCCGGTGATCATTTTTGGGGTGACATAGTGAAAATTTGATATATCGAGAGGGAGGAAAGAACTGATTTTACGAGAATGGTCCTACCAGTTGGGTTTGTTATCGCACAAGTTGTAGGTTGGGAAAAGCCCGACCCAACCACCAAATGGTGACAACTTTGAGAACACCTACCCACTGTCACCTTAGGTAAGTATTCCCATCTCTTTAGAGATGATAGAATCACCTCAAAGGGGGAATCTCGATGACCCTGGGGGAATGAGATGGAAAGTGAAGAGATGAAGGAAAGTCCCCCTATAGGTCAAGACAGAAGATGCAGAAAGGTTTGGGAAAGAATCTTGATTGTAGCTAATGGTTTCCAAGAGATAAGGGCACCTGCAAAGAATGATATACATGCCCGAGACACAAGAACACGCTGAGTATATGTGTATAATGTTAGGTGGACAAGCAAGTTAGGCTTGTTGTCCCTAATTGCAGCAGTAAACAATGATGTATATCAGCAAGAAAACTAAGTGATAAAGCTGTTAAACAATTGCTAATAGTCCAACAAATGATGCAAGAGATGAGCTAGATAAACATTAGTAATACTCAAGTATGAAAGCATAAGACTTTAGCAATGAAACAAGGCTGTAATAAATAGTGTTTGCAGAGATATTTTGTAGTCTTATGGCTGTAGAAAACAAGTTGTTAGAACAGTAAATCCAACCACCAAAACTTACAAAGAGTCCACCCAAAAGTTGCACTAGGCCTAGTAGATTATCTTGGAAAACTTTTAGCAAATTGTGACGATTGAAAAACAAGTTATGAATGAAAATGTGTTATGGTTTCTGCAGCCCTAATGGATGTAGATGAAAATTTATAATAGCAGCAAGAAGCACTTGGCTAAAGATGATGCCCTAGTGGCTCAACCAAGCATATAAAGCAAATAATTGATTCCAATTTAGACAACCTCCAAATCCTGAAATTTCACGTTAACCAATGCAATATTTTATTTCTCCAATGCAATTATACTAGTGCTTTTAACTATTGGGTTATGGAGTCAAGTAAATAAAGAACTAACAATGTTATCTCCTTGGGGGTGTAAACCCTCTTACTCCCCAAGGCAAGCAAATGCTAACTAGGAGATATTAGGAGGGTGTAAGCCCTTTTACTTCTCCTAGTAAAACCTTGTGCAACAAATAACTTCTAGGCAAAAATGATAGATAATGGAGGGGTTGTAAATCCTTATACTCCCTAATAAATCTAGCAAATCAAACTTGTAAGTAAGCAATGAAGCATCAACAAGATAAATCCTTACCTAATCAAAGAAATGACAAGATAAGCCTCCTCTTACCAAGATAAATCCACCATAAATGCTAAAGAAAAGCTCCAAGAGAGGTAGTGCACTACTTCTTCCACCAATAGCAAAAAGAAACAAAGACAAGAGCACAAGAGAGAATAGGTTTCCCAAAGATGGCGCAAATTTCAGCCAAATACTTCTCACAATGGGAGAGTTATGTTATGAAATGAGAATCACATGATCTCTATTCATACAAAATGTTTAAAACATAGTTTGCCCACTTAGATTAGGGTAAAACATAAGATAAGGGGTCAACAACCCTTATCTTACCCCTTAAACCAAATAATAATATTTAATTTACACTTTTGCACATTAGAAAACCTAAAATAAGATGATGTCACCCCTTTAGGACAATGTTTTTGGCATATTTAGCAAATCGTTGGAGTTGGGGATGGAGCGTTTGGCCTCCATAGGCCTTCTCCTCATGCGCTATATCCTTTTCCCACAAGTCAACATGCTCTCTCCATAAAAACGTGCCATATGTCCCCATCACTACTCAAAACCCCCTCAAGCATGATGCCAAGCCCCTTAAGGTAACGTTTTTGACCTCCAAAGAAAGTCATTTGACTTGTGAGGGCATGGTGAGGTCATCCAAGGTGTCCTCAAGGCCTCCAAAGGCAAGTCATCATGATCCGACATCTAAGCCCCCCTTGGCATCCAACCTGTGGAATTCAAGCCCCATGGAAGCCTAAGCTAGGCTTGTTCCTCCAAAATTGTCCACCAAACAAGGTCCTGCAAAACAAATAGGTATGCCCTCCAAGGATCTCAAGTCAAAATATCATGGAAATGAAAACCACATCTAATAAACATGTGCATCAAAACTACCTCATCAAATTAAACAAGTGCTCAAAGACCCTATACAATTGACCAAGTTTAGGTATGGGAGGGGTGTCATAAAATTCCTATTGGGTAGACCAAAACCCTCAAGTAGAGAATGCTCCCAAGGATGCCCCTTCAAGGTCATGTAGTGGATGATGAGGTGGATAGGGGTTTAGAATTCATATTTCAATGATTTTCATGACATACAAGGTCCCGTATTATCTCATTTATGGGTGCCTTTGTCGGGGGTGTGTTGCACCTTCTTCTTCAATGCAACCATTTTCAAGCCCATTTATTGCCATTTATTAATTAATTAATTATCCAAACACGTGTGCACTCCCAATAGTGAATTGATTAGCTTGGGGGGAAGTAACACGATGTCACTTGAAAGTAGAGGTCTATAAAGTGCCATAGGGGTAGTCATCAAAGCATTGTACCGCACCAATGCTAGTCTTTCATTCAATCTGGATATTTATTATGTGTTTGATCTTTTGCAGGCCTTCAATTGTTTTAAGAGAATCAGTTCATCGTTCTCAATACCTGCATGTGTGAGCATTTAGAAGGTTTATATTTTAGGCTTTTAACTTTTGTGAGCCACCATCCCCCTGGGCCTTCAGCCCCTTCTTCCCATGTAATGAGCTACATGTCATTCTTGGATCACTAAAGTCAAAGGTCCTAGAAGAGGGTAATGTGATGGAAATGCATTGAGCAAAAAGTGATAAGTATGGTAGGGAATGGTACAATGACCCCTCAAGGGATCCCTAGTTGCACCCCTTCCCCAAAAGTTGGCTACTCACTAGGAAATCGATGACACTCACCAAGGTGAAATAAGGTCAAAAGCATAATGTCCAACCAAGCACTCTATAGTCAAAAGCAGCTTCAATACAACATGCTTAAATGCCTCAAATATTAGGGTGATTACCTGCCACAATACCTGACTTGTACCGCATGTAACAAGACCCATGTGCCTTCCAGAAGCGAGTTGGTGTGGTGGATGCACTGACGTTGGATCCAAACTGTGGTGATAGAGTGGTCTTCCATATGTGCAGGTAGACATTGTTATTTATGTGGTGTCTCGGCACTCCATATCTGCAACTTGAGGGCCTCAAGACATCATCTCCTTAGTTATCCCACAAAATGGGGATAACATTTGGCTCCTACTTGGGGACATGTGCTTGCTGTAGAGTGCATGAGAACTGCAACATCTCCTGGTAGACCCGTGCCTACATTGAAACAACACACTATAAAATATAGGGTGGTTTTATCACCCTTCGTCCATATACACCGAAATAAAAAATGAAACTAATCTAGAAAAGAAAATTTTAGCATTTTTTCAAAAATTTCTAAACTAAACATGAAATCAAGATTCCAGTAGACCAAATGAAATATGAAATGCAACTAAACTATCATTAGCAATCAATATGCAAATGCAAGAAAGAAAAATGACCTACCTACTTACCTGGGGCCCTATGGCCCTAAAGATTAGGTCATAAAATGTTAGGTGAATTTGTGTAACCAGTGCAACTAACTAACCATCTCATCAAGGTATCTCCCCCTATGCTTAATCATGTAATAAAACAAAGATAAGTCAAGCACATAACAATCATGAGCATAAATATACATATAATCAATCATGAAATTAAGCTCATGGAGATGGGTGGGAGGGAGGAAATATTGTTGGAAAGAACATCCACAAGCATGTTCGATCCATCTCTAAACAAGATTATCGTATGCAGAGATGGTTCATCTATATGACTGAAATTGACCATCTCTTTGTCTTCGTGTGTGGCAAGAACAGAAGTCAGGGAAACTTCAAGTGGATCTTCTTCACAATGTGTTTCATGGAAGTTTTATTCATCACTAAAACCATTTTTCTCTACAAGGGCTTGTTCTTCATCTTTGCTTGAAATGTCACTACCCCCTAATGTTGAGAGGAGGTAAAGGATCCCAAGAAAACCTGTTGATTTCCCAAACAAGAGGAAATGGGGTAAGACATAGCCTCATGTATGGAGAAAAACTCCTCCCTCGGACTTAGGAAATGTTGCTTCTTTATCTGCAAATCCCCACCAAAAGTCTCAATATGAAAGTACTTACATTTGGTAGTGTGGACCTCGGATTGCCCCGGGCTGGCACGACCAGGTGTATATCAAAATCTGAGCACAATGGTTCAAAGTCTTCACAGAATAAATCTGCATCCTCAAAAGGGTACATATCAAGGGATGACTGAAGATCATCCTGAGTATGTTGCGACAAGTCATCCTTGAAGGGGAAGAACAAATTTGTAACCATATCATCACTAGGATGCCAAACATATGAATCATACATGGGTGAAGACCAGTCCTCTAATGATGACAACTCAAGCCCCTTTTCCTGAGAGCTACCCTCAATGTCATAAATGGGGTCTCTATCAAAAATGAAATGACCAAAATCTCTCTACATCTCCCAACCTGTATGAAATCATCAATGTGTAGATCGACCATGTCAGAGAGGTTCTACACAACATCATTTGCATCATCGAGGCTAATCATTTCTCCATCTTCGTGTGCAGGAGGAAGACAAGTTTGAACGACCTCATCCTCATCAAGCGAGAGCAAATATAATGATGTCTCAACATGTTCCACATCGCTAGGATTCTTATTTCGCTTTATGTGCATGCCCCTCCATCGCCTCTTCATCGCAAGGGGATTGATCCTTAATACAAAGTGATTTGTTTGCCTCTCTTCAAAAAGATATTTCGCATCCAAGGGCTCCTCTAATACTTCTTCACTTCCAAAGTCATGGAATAAAGTATCAATAAGATCTTCAAAAGGGTCACAACTCAACATGTTCTCTTCTTGATGTGCAGGAGGAGTAGAGGCATGGATGTTTTCTTCAAGTGGAAGGGCATATATGAGCACTTCATCATCATCAAATGTCTCATCTAGACATTCGACATAAGAAACTTCCTCAGGATCTTCTTCAACCTTTTCTTCATCCTCATCTATAGGAAAACCTTCTTTGCAAAGAGCATCTTTGAGTTCTTGGAAAGTATCTTGCAAATCATGAGTAGCTAGCCGATAATGCCTGAGAAATTCTTCAATGAGATTTATAGAAGATGGGATACTCTTCGGCTTACATGAGTGTGCAAGCCAACTCCTTTGACTTGATTCCAATGAAGCTACAAAATTTTTCATCAGCAAATCTTTATGTAGCACATTTAAGCTTGAGGCATACTTCATATAACTGATGACATGGGTGACTGCTAGAGCTAGATTGCCATTAAATTTAGTCTTTCCCTCCACTCCGAGGAGCAATGATTTGGATATCCAGGGATATTATGAATATCCAAAGAAGGATAGACTTTATGGAAAGCCCATGGTAAGTCATGTGAATCCATGGTTCCATTACTTAGGGTAATACCTCAGTGGCGTCGCCAGATGAACTTGAGGCTTATCAAAGGATGGAAAAGAGGAAACAAGGAAAGGTGGGTTCTTGGAAGGTGGAGTCAGCAGATGAGCCTCAAGAAGAGTTCATCAAGGGTGGAAGCTGGGGAACATCCTTCAAGTGGAGTCGCCAGGAAAGCTAGGGGAAGGATTTGGGATAGCTTGTCAAAGTGTCATTAGGGTTCGGAAGAGGATTCAAAAACCTCCCCAGCAACAGTGCCAAAATGTTATCGCACAAGTTTTAGGTAGGGAAAATCCTGACCCAACCACCAAATGGAAACAACTTTGAGAACACCTACCCATTGTCACCTTAGGCAGGTATTCTCGTCTCTTTAGAGATGATAGAATCACCTCAAGGAGGGAATCTCGGTGACCTTAGGGGAATGAGATGGAAAGTGAAGAGATGAAGGAAAGTCCCCCTATAGATCAAGATAAAAGATGTGAAAATGCTTGGGAAATAATCTTGGTGGTAGCCAATGGTTGCCAATGTAAGTTTTAAACCTGTGAAGTAAAGCAATGCATATAGATTATTAAGCAAAACAGAAATTAATCAATGGCTCATTCACATAGTACACAGAGATTTATACCAGAAACCCTCAACCAGGGAAAACCTTTCTAATATTCATTATCACGAATTTCACCATTCACCATACAATATATACAATGTTTTTAGGTATTCCATAGATACCAAAACCCTAATCCCTTAATCCGGGATTAATTTAGAAAACCGCTAAAAATAGCAAAAACCGCCCAAAATAGAAAAATCCGCTAAAAATAGCAAAAACCGC
>JZKD02S2224200.1:32068-47796 GCA_000966675.3 Picea glauca
CAATCACTGAATCTGCAGTGTTTTCCACTTGTAGCTGTAGAACTTTGTTTAATTTCACTGGAAGGTGTTGTTTTTATATTCGTTGTTATTTCCACAATAACCCATGTACAGTTCTACATGAATTTGGAAGAAAAAAACTGAAGAAGCGAAGCCAGATATTAACCCATGTACAGTTCTCGATGAATTTGCAAGAAAAAAACCCTAGTATCGAAGCCAGATATTCACCAGCCAATACCATCACCACGGATGTGAAAATTGTTACAATGCTTTACAGAAAATTCCAAAGAATTAATCAGCTTTTTGGATGAGAAATAAATGTAAATCAAAATGACTTGTTAGTCCCTGCCATAGGGAGTGACTAAAATTTTCCATTTTTCAATTAGTTATATGGGTGTAAAAATATTTACATACTCTCTACATATAAATTGGCTTTTAAAAATAAAAAATATCATTTATCTGTTTTCGGAAGTTGATACGATTTGTTTTTTCATTGTTAAATCACAAAATATTAATCTTTTGATAAAAATAATTTAAAAATATAATGCATTGTTTTTATATTGATATTATATTGTTATTGATATGAGAGTAAGCACGCATTTTTAAATATACGATTTGAACCATATAAATTATGAAAATTAATTTGTTATATAATTAAATATTTTTGGATTTAATCAAAATAATTATTAATAATTGAATAAAAACAATTTCATTTAAATATATATATTTTCAAGTTTGTTTTTTAACTAATATTTTATATTTCAATTTTAAATTTCAATTTTAATTTCAATGTGCATCATATATTTTGATAACATTATAAGGTATTTAATGTAATAATTAAATTTATTTAATGTTTAAGTTTATTTTCTATTTGATGATATATTTGACAATGAGTTTAATTTTACTTATTAATTTTATACTTATTTTTTTTTTTAACAGAAACTGGAGAAAATTTGTATTAAAAAACCGCGAGAGAGGGAGCAAGATCTTGGTTACAAAAATTGTTGTTATAAAAAATCACTCCTCTGTGCTTAGGAGATGAAGAACAGAGGAGGCGCTAATTAAGGAACTAAATCCTGACTGTGCACCTATTGTAAAAAACTTGCAAAAAGTACTTAATAATAACACAAAAAAACAGTGCATTTGGTTACAGTCGAGTTTGGCCTGGTGCTAAGTGCTCTGCCTCTGATGTAGGCCGCAGATTAAGATCCAAATGTAGATGTGCTCCTCGGGAAGAGGCCTTGTCAGAAAAGGAGACATTCATACCAGGTGATTCAAGTCCAGATGCAAATTTGAGTTCCTCTATCTGTTGTCTGAGTGCTTCACATTCGTCTTTGGTTCTCTGATGCTCGCTCCTTTACGAATGGTAATTTTTGTAATCGAGAGGACCTGTGTGGAGAGGGCCCTGGGTTGAATTTGCAGGGTTTGGATAGCATTAACCAATTCTTCATGCCCCTTCGCCGAGCCTGCTCCTGAAATTTGCTTGTTCATCTTTGCTATGCTCCCTAGATTCTCCCAATTGTGCAGTTCACCAGCGCGCTACAATATGACTATCGGCCCTTCACGTCTCGTGGGTATATCTTTTGTCATTTTTCTTTTGTAACTCACTCGACCGCTTTCCATACTTTCGTATTTCTTGGAATCGATTTCTCCATCACCGCTGCCTTCGTACTTGTTTCCATATATGCAATAATTAAGCTTTAATGCTAGTAGACATCCTACAGGAACCGTTAAGATTGTCATTAATGTCCAGAAATCCGAAGAAGATTTGTCATTACTACAAATTAAACTAAGATTTGCGCACACGTATGTTATCCTTTCCAAGTATTTATTTCAAAGGCGATGCAATCTTCTTTTTTTGTGTGCCGACGGGTTGGTGCTTTTAAGATATTTCTAATTCTTAATCTCCTTTTGCCGTCACCGCCACCTTCTCACTTTTTTCTAATTATACAATTAGTGAGATGTGATGGTGACAGGTCATTCCGCACAAACCTTGGAAATTGTCATTGATCAGTGAAAGGCTCGAGGATATATTCCATTCATACGCATTAAACCATAATTTGCGGAGGGTTATTTTATCCCTCCCCGAATTTCATTCCAAACATCGTCTCGAGCAAACGTAAATTCTTAATAACTTCTGGCAACAATTTTCTCCACACATAGTAAACACATTGGGGCATAATGGCCAAAGGTTCCACTATTCCAGGGCATATTCCTACTATTCATCTCCCTCTACCCAGGAGAAAAAAAGGAGATGGTCCCTTGGTACACCGAGAGATATATTTGAAGTCAAAAAATTCCATGGCAACCTTGGTTGCTTAGAGAATCTATCCAATTGCATTCATGGATATCGCAAAAGTTGATGCCATGAATTCTGAGCCGGAAGAAGATGATATGATGGATGATGAAACGACAATGGATGATGGCAATGCAGAGAATCTTCCCACTCCTACCCCCAAATTGAAATCAACCATAACGAACGGAACTTCCCAGCTCCATGATGGTGGTCATGAGAACACCAAAAGGAGTTTCAGAAAAGAAACTGACAGTGAACGCAACAACCAGTTTGTAGCGCGAAAGTAGGAATTCCATAGTTCCAAATTAGTTCGTTCTGGGCGGAAGAGTTTTATTGTAAATAAATGATATGTTGATTCTCCTAGAGATATATTTGAAGCCAAAAAATTATTGATTAACATCTTCAGGAATCAAGTCCAAAATTCTCGCTGCTGCAAGGCATTTTCCTACTAGTCATCTCCTTCTACCCATAATGGACTAATTTGGGCCTCTAGAATTGCACGTTTAAGCTATGGTACTGAATTGTTTTGGACTATGCAGAGGTGGTTTCAGCTAAGGGCTATTCCACTTGCCCTGCAACCATTTTCGTCTTCTTCCTCAGGAGAAGCTCGTGAAAAATATCAATTTGAGCACAGGGTGATTCATCGAGGAGAAAACTTCAACTGCGGATCTCATGCACGTGTTTGTCGCAGATACCTTCAATATTTTGGCTCGAAGAACTAGCTCCAATTTCTAAGGATAGATGTACAATACTCGGTGTTTTTCTTATTTTTTTAAATGTATTTGCTATTAAATTTTTTTTCCCTTCCACTCTTTATTGCTGCCTTTTTTCTTGGTTTAACGCATGTTCTAATTGGCATGGTTCGGTTCTCTCGTACTTCTTCGATATTGTGTTTACTAATGGCAATGTACAATGTTGCAGCAAAATCGTTATTCTTGTTTCTAGACATGCAATTATTAAGTTTTAATGCTAACAGTCCATAATGCAAGAAGTTTAATACTTGAGTTAATATGTTGCACTCATGGAAGAATGTATCAAGAACACAGTTACACCCACACGTTCCAATAAAATCTAATCTTCAACAAAGCATTTGTTGGCAATTAGTAGAAACTGAAGTTTAGTAGTTAAGTTAATATGTTACAGTCATCAAAGAATGTATCAAGAACATAGTTACACGCAGACGTTACAATAAACTCTAATCTTGAACAACGCATTTGCTGACAATTAGTAGAACAACATGGTTTTGCAACAATGCTACTTCTTTGAAACCAATTCGCGCTTACAAAAACTGCCTTCCGCCTTTCTATTTTCCCACTCTTTTATTCCTTCTTGTTTCTCTTCTTGGTTACTTAATCATTTTCCCCTGAAAATTCCTTCCTCTGCAGCTTCGCAGATTCATGCATTTCCAACGACCACTTCCCCTTTCTTTAAATTGACCCTCTATTGTTCCCTATCCCACAACTGGCACCCAGAGTTTCGCGATATACAAATTGATAGGAGGACTTGCCCTCGTCGGGTAAACATCGCACTTCTACTTTTCTGTGACCTCCATACAGCAGTCATAGCTCCACCATATACAAATTGATAGATATACAAATTTGCAGTCGTTCTTAGATCATACTCTCTTCCGTATTACGGTCCCCCTATCATGCCCTTTTCTGTGGTGATGATTTTTGCATTGAAAACTTTCGAGAAATACAATTTAATCGTCGGGTTCCCACATATTTAGTGGAACTATTGTGACCCCATTTTAAATCCCATCTGTTTACTTTCCATACTTCTCCATTTGTTCAAATTTCTTTGGCGGATCGTCGATTTGGTGGGTTGAAGAAATATTCAGTTCGTAGTCATTGTGTCATGTGCTCGCGCCCTTTTGCAATTAGCAGTTGGCAATTATATATAAGATTTTATTTCTACGCATGCAATTAGCAATTTCCCTATTCCATACTTAGCCACTTTGCTGGAATTCCTCAAATATACAAACCGACCGCTGAACTTCCCCATCATGATCTCTTCCGTTTTACACATTTTCACTCAAAAATTCCGAAACATGAAATTTGACCATGCAACACTCGGTTGTCCTGACTATCCCCGTAACCCTTTTTTGAATATTGTCCAACCACTTTTTAGAGCTTTCGATTCTTTCCTTTTTCTAAATATGAAATTACTGGCATTTAATTCTAATAGGTCATCATGCAGAAACCGTACAGATTGTGATTGATGGGCGAAAGGCTTGAGGACATCTCGTATTGATGCGCATTAAACAAAAATTTGCAGGGGGATTATATTATCCTTTCCAAGTGTTCATTTCAAAATCATAATATCCCATTCACACAGCGTGGCCTACACACGTTCACGAAACCGCCATTCCTTAATTGCTCTTCATCGTACCTGCCACCTTCGCATTTCTAAATATGAAATAAATAAACTTTACTGCTAATAGTTCATCATGGAGCACCAATACAGATTGTCATTATTCAGCGAAAGGCTCGAGGAGCTTTCCCATTCATAGGCATTTAACCAAGATTTAGCAAAAAGTTACATTTTCGGCTCTAACTGTTCATTTAAACCATCATCTCCAGCAAAGCAACCTTCTCATCAAACCTATGGCATCAGCTCGAAAACAGTTATGTGGAGGTACACTAAACATCTTCGGGCGCGAGGACCAAAACTTCCACTAGTCCAGGGAATTTTCTTATTAATCAACCTCTGTCGTAGAGAACCAAGTAATTTGGACCTCCGGGATTGCTCATGTAGGTTGTGTCCCTGAGGTTTTTGAATGTAAGGACCTGGTCTCTTGGTGCACCGATAAATTTATTACAGAGAAAAGAATTATTCCACTGCAGGACTGCTCTTCTGTTTCTTTGTCACCTCAGGTCTTTCACCAGATGTTGAAATTGTAGGAGCCAACATTGATGTTCAAAGGAGAAGATTGCAAACAGTTCCTAGCAAAGCATAATAATGGATTGGACCTCTTGCACCTTTTCTTGGAAAACCCGAATCTAGTTCCTGAAGATATTACAAGCACGTAGGTTAGTTCATTTAGAAATCCATTTCACGAAATTTCCTGGCTGTTTACAAGAATAATGGGACAGGAGTCCACAGGTACTGTTTCCCACATGGCTCTTTATATTTTGTATTTCACAGTCAACGAACAAGCCATTTTTGATTGGGGTAGGTTAATTTCCCATGAAATCTCTTCCCAATTGTCAAGCTACAAAAGGGAAAATAAATTTATATGTCATCCTATTTAGTTTTTGCAATAGCACATTCTTGTCGGTTTCTGCAACTGTCTCTGTCCAAGAATGTCACCTGCGAATTCCACCCAGTAACATTCTGGTACCATGTCTTGTGGAAGCACAAGGCTTCCCACTATTTTTATGAGGTTTTTAATGGCTTCCTGTCTGTTTTCAAAGGTTTTTTGTTAGGAGAAGATGCTCCCCACATATCTGAACAGGCAACTAGTTTTTTTGACAACAAGGGGACAGGCGAACATTTGGATAATTACACTGTCATAACAATATTTGGCTCCACGAAACAACCTTCTCTCCTTCCATGTCACATTACAGACAAAATGTTTGTTGCAAAGGTAGCACGTCAATACAAGTATTGGTTCCATCTATTCCAAAGGAAGAAAAAAAACAGTTCATTCCTCTACCTTGGAAAATAGGGGAGTTCGTCTTGAAAAACATCAACAAAATTGATGATTTCGGAACACATTTTAGCATCTCCAACCTGAGATATGTTGAAGACATAAGAGGATTCGACCCCTATGATATTTTTAGAAAACATTTACAAACACTTAGCCTCAACGATTGTTTTGTAAATAAACACATGCCCAAAAACAGAGACAATGGCGACAATAGTCTTGCCTTTGATGTCGATGACGTAGAGAAAGTGAAAAGCTACACTAAATTGTACATGCAATAGGGGAAAGGCCCCAGTGACAAGAGTGTTCAATCCGCAAATACTACTCCAAAAAGTATGACATCCCCAAGAATCTCTCCAATGACCCATCACAAGAACAAAGAAACCTAGAGTTCTTCAAATGGAGGAGGAGATAACGACCCTCCTCACTCTAAAATTGATAGTTCTCACAAGCTTCCAGTAGAGAAGAAGAGGAAAAAAAATGTGGGGCAGGCGGAAGAGCCAGAAATTTAGAGTGAGAACATGGAACTTGAAACTGATCTGGATACCATGTTCCCCTTCCTTGATCAGGTCGGAGACGTCATCCACCATATCCATCCAATGGACATATCCGTTACCCAAAATTTTGACGAAAATGAATCCTTCGTGTTCCAGAGTGTTGTTTTTGATAGCCGGAACAAAAAAATTGATAATTGAGAAAAAAATGTTAAAAATAAGAAAGGAAAATCTCGTTTAGAGGTTGACATTGCCAACATGCAGCCATCCCAAATCTATCAACTTCACACCGTGACCAGAGAAGCACTTCATGATTCCATTGGAGGCATCGATATTGAAAATGTTATACTGAAGGACCGACTCAAGGAATTGGAAGACGCTTTCATTCCTATGCCATTGCTTGTTGATCCTTTGGCAACAGCCATGCCTGGCACCCCTGCACCCAATGTAAAAGCATCCTCCACCCTGCTCGCATCTTGTAAAGGATATGTGGAGAACAATATCAAAAAAAGAATGGAACTGGTTACCAAAGCGTGGAAAGGATAACAAACCATCACTTCCCTTGGAACTAGGGAACATAGCTTGCTCGAGCTTTTGCAGGCTGAATTAAAAGATGAAGAAAATTTATTTTTAAAAACGGTCATCCCTTTTGGTAAGATTGTCAACAATATGACCGAAACAAAAAGAAGAGAAGAAGATCTTCCATCCAAAAACTAGATCGGCCAATTGAATGCATGTTGGAAAGAAAAATTAAATAACCTGCATCTCATTGTTCAGTCATGTGAACAAGCCATATCAAAGAAAGATAAATTATTCACAAAGCTGTCAAATATAGACTTTGCCGGCAAAACCAACGAATTCCAAGACCCCCTCTTAATCGCAAACTCCCTGATCTTAACCAAGCAAGAGTTCAATAAACAAGTTGATATGTTTAAGACCTTGTCTCTGAAATTTTTTTACAGCATCCTTCAATTTGATCAAGCTCACATCCATGACTGGCTAGTCAAATATGCAGTACATAATGAGGAAATTCATCAGGCTCTCTCTAATATTTCTATCGACTTCCAGGAATTAGAAAACGATATTTTCAACATAAAAATACGGAATGAGATAAACGTCACCCCAATGAGAGGCTACATTGAAGAATGGCTCGAAAGGCAATTGAAACAGGACACCGACGAAAGACAACAAGCAGTTGCTAGCATTCCAACATTCGTGGAGGACATCCTTGAAACCACAATCATCGGCGACATCAATGAAATGACAACTGCAAGAAAATAGCCAAAGGGATCATACGTAACCTCACTGTAAGTTTACTCATCACATCCTTCTTTGTTTCTCAACCCAGTTATTCCAGTTTCTTAAATACAGATGTATAGGCAAACACTTATACCTTTCCATTTATTTTCTTTTGCATCTATTGCACTCTATCTTCTTTCCACAATCCTGTTTCTTGTACATATTTCTCTAATGGTCCGCGGGAGCCCCAATCCCAGTCTACATGAAAAATGCATTGAAATTCCGGTTTATATGTAACTGACTTTAATTTTTGTGTATATTTCAAAATTTGCAGTAGTATGTAACAAACTTCTATTTTTTGACAAATTTCAAATAAAAATGCATTTAATTTTTTATATGTTACAGGCTCTATTCTTATCTTTCACCACTATGTATGGCAAATGCATTTAATTTTTAATATGTTACAGACTTTTATTCTTATCCTTCAGCAGTCTGTATGGAAAATGCATGTACTCTTTTATATATTAAAGACTTTTCTTTTTTTATATATTTCAAAATAAATGGTGCACAACAGTGCAAGCGTCATTTACTTATACCCCATGTTCACAAATGCATTTAAATTTTTATACTTCTTCTCTCCTATTAATTTTATGTCATCATATATTTTTATCTTTCACCACTCCATATGGNTATTCATCTCCCTCTGCCCAGGAGAAAAAAAGGATATGGTCCCTTGGTACACCGAGAGATATATTTGAAGCCAAAAAATTCCATGGCAACCCTCATTGATTAGAGAACCTGCCCATTTGCATTCATGGTTGTCACAAAAGTTGATGCCATGAATTTTGAGCCGAAAGAAGATGATCTGATGGACGTTGAAACAACAATGGATGATGGCAATGCAGAGAATCTTCCCACTCCTGCCCCCAAATTGAAATCAACCATAATGAACAGAACTTCCCAACTCCGTGATGGTGATCATGACAACACCAAAAGGAGTTTCAGAAAAGAAACTAACGCTGAACGCAAAAATCAGTTTGCAATGCGAAAGTAGGAATTCCATAGTTCCAAATTAGTTCGTTCTGGGCATAAGAGTTTTACTATAAATCAATCATATGTTGATTCTCCCAGAGATATATTTGAAGCCAAAAAATTATTGATTAACATCTTCAGGAATCAAGTCCAAAACTCTCGTTGCTGCAAGGAATTTTCCTACTAGTCATCTCCTTCTGCCTAGAATGGACTAATTTGGGCCTCTAGAATTGCACGTTCAAGATGTGGTACTGAATTGTTTTGGACTATGCAGAGGTGGTTTCAGCTAAGGGCTATTCCACTTTCCCTGCAACCATTTTCGTCTTCTTCCACGTGAGACTCTTGTGAAAAATATCAATTTGAGCACAGGACGATTCATCGAGGAGAAAACTTCAAGGATCTTGCATACTGCGGATATCGTGCCTGTGTTTATTGCAGATACCTTCAATGTTTTGGCCCGAAGAACTAGCTCCAATTTCTAAGGATAGATGTACAATACTCAGTGTTTTTATTATTTTTTTAAATGGATTTGCTATTAAAAAAAATTTTCCTTCCACTCTTCGTTCCTGCCTCTTTTCTGAGTTTAACGCATGTTCTAATTGGCATCGTTCGGTTCTATCATACTTCTTCGATATCGTGTTTACTAATAGCAATGTAGAANAATCAGTTTGCAGTGCGAAAGTAGGAATTCCATAGTTCCAAATTAGTTCGTTTTGGGCATAAGAGTTTTACTATAAATCAATCATATGTTGATTCTCCCAGAGATATATTTGAAGACAAAAAATTATTGATTAACATCTTCAGGAATCAAGTCCAAAACTCTCGTTGATGCAAGGAATTTTCCTACTAGTCATCTCCTTCTGCCTAGAATGGACTAATTTGGGCCTCTAGAATTGCACGTTCAAGCTGTGGTACTGAATTGTTTTGGACTATGCAGAGGTGGTTTCAGCTAAGGGCTATTCCACTTGCCCTACAACCATTTTCGTCTTCTTCCACGTGAGACTCTTGTGAAAAATATCAATTTGAGCACAGGACGATTCATCGAGGAGAAAACTTCAAGGATCTTGCATACTGCGGATATCGTGCATGTGTTTATTGCAGATACCTTCAATGTTTTGGCCTGAAGAACTAGCTCCAATTTCTAAGGATAGATGTACAATACTCAGTGTTTTTATTATTTTTTTAAATGGATTTGCTATTAAATTGTTTTTTCCCCACTCTTCGTTCCTGCCTCTTTTCTGAGTTTAACGCATGTTCTAATTGGCATCGTTCGGTTCTATCATACTTCTTCGATATCGTGTTTACTAATAGCAATGTAGAGTGTTGCAGCAAAATCATTATTCTTGTTTTTAGACATGCAATTATTAAGTTTTAATGCTAACAAGCCATAATGCAAGAAGTTTAATATTTGAGTTAATATGTTGCACTCATAGAAGAATGTATCAAGAACACAGTTACACCCACACGTTCCAATAAAATCTAATCTTCAACAAATCATTTGTTGGCAATTAGTAGAAAATGAAGTTTAGTAGTTAAGTTAATATGTTACAGTCATCGAAGAATGTATCAAGAACATAGTTACATGCACANAGCAAAATCGTTATTCTTGTTTTTAGACATGCAATTATTAAGTTTTAATGCTAACAAGCCATAATGCAAGAAGTTTAATATTTGAGTTAATATGTTGCACTCATAGAAGAATGTACCAAGAACATAGTTACACCCACACGTTCCAATAAAATCTAATCTTCAACAAATCATTTGTCGGCAATTAGTAGAAAATGAAGTTTAGTAGTTAAGTTAATATGTTACAGTCATCGAAGAATGTATCAAGAACATAGTTACACACACACGTTGCAATAAACTCTAATATTGAACAATGCATTTTCTGACAATTAGTAGAACAACATGGTTTTGCAACAATGTTTCTTCTTTGAAACCAATTCGCGCTTATGAAAACTTCCTTTTGCCTTTCTATTTTCCCACTCTTTTACTCCCTCTTGTTTCTCTTCCTGGTTACTTAATTATTTTTTCCCTGAAAATTCCTTCCTTCGTAGCTTTGCAGAATCACGCGTTTCCCATGACCGCTTCCCCTTTCTTTAAATTGACCCTCTATTGTTACCTGTCCCACAACTGGAACCCAAAGTTTCACGATATACAAATTGACAGGCAGACTTGCCCTCGTCAGGTAAACATTGCACTTCTACTTTTTCATGACCTCCATACAGCATTTGGAGCTCCGCCATATACAAATTGACAGATATACAAATTTGCAACCGTTCTTAGATCATACCCTCTTCCATATTATGGTCCCCCTATCATGCCCTCTTCTGTGGTGCAGATTTTTGCACTGAAAACTTCCAAGAAATACAATTTAACCGACTGATTCTCACATATTTAGTGGAACTATTGTGACCCCATTTTGAAGCCCGTCTCTTGGCTTTCCATAGTTCTCCATTTGTTCAAATTTTTTTGGCGGATCGTTGGTTTGGCGGGTTGAAGAAATATTCATTTCATAGTCGTTGTGTCTTGTTCCCGCACCCTTTTTCAATTAGCAGTTGGAAATTATATATAAGATCTTATTGCTACGGATGAAATGATCAATTTACCTATTCCATACTTAGCCACTATGATGGAATTCCGCAAATATACAAATCGGTCGCTGAACTTCCATATCATGATCTCTTTCGTTTTACACATTTTCACTCAAAAATTCTGAAACATGAAATTTGACTGTGCAACACTCGGTTGTCTTGACTGTCCCTGTAACCCTTTTTTGAATCCCATCTGACCGCTTTTCAGATCTTGCCATTCTTTCCTTTTTCTAAATATGAAATTACTGGCATTTAATTCTAATAGGTCATCATGCAGAAACCGTATAGATTGTGATTGATGGGCAAAAGGCTCGAGGACATCTCGTATTGATGCACATTAAACCAAAAATTTGCGGGGGGATTATATTATCCCTTCCGAGTGTTCATTTCAAAATCATAAAATCCTGTTCACACAGCATGGCCTTCACACATTCACGAAATCTCCATTCCTTAATTTCTCTTCATCGTACCTGCCACCTTCACATTTCTAAATATGAAATAAATAAACTTTACTGCTAACAGTTCATCATGGACCACCAATATAGATTGTCATTATTCAACAAAAGGCTCGAGGAGCTTTCCCATTCATAGGAATTTAACCAAGATTTAGCGAAAAGTTACATTTTCAACTCTAATTGTTCATTTAAGCCATCATCTACAACAAAGAAACCTTCTCATCAAACCTATGGCATCAGCTCAATAACAGTTNTAGACATGCAATTATTAAGTTTTAATGCTAACAAGCCATAATGCAAGAAGTTTAATATTTGAGTTAATATGTTGCACTCATAGAAGAATGTATCAAGAACACAGTTACACCCACATGTTCCAATAAAATCTAATCTTCAACAAATCATTTGTTGGCAATTAGTAGAAAATGAAGTTTAGCAGTTAAGTTAATATGTTACAGTCATCGAAGAATGTATCAAGAACATAGTTACACGCACACGTTGCAATAAACTCTAATATTGAACAATGCATTTTCTGACAATTAGTAGAACAACATGGTTTTGCAACAATGTTTCTTCTTTGAAACCAATTCGCGCTTATGAAAAATGCCTTTCGCCTTTCTATTTTCCCACTCTTTTACTCCCTCTTGTTTCTCTTCCTGGTTACTTAATTATTTTTTCCCTGAAAATTCCTTCCTTCGTAGCTTTGCAGAATCACGCGTTTCCCATGACCGCTTCCCCTTTCTTTAAATTGACCCTCTATTGTTAACTGTCCCACAACTGGAACCCAAAGTTTCACGATATACAAATTGACAGGCAGACTTGCCCTCGTCAGGTAAACATTGCACTTCTACTTTTTCATGACCTCCATACAGCATTTGGAGCTCCACCATATACAAATTGACAGATATACAAATTTGCAACCGTTCTTAGATCATACCCTCTTCCATATTATGGTCCCCCTATCATGCCCTCTTCCGTGGTGCATATTTTTGCACTGAAAACTTCCAAGAAATACAATTTAACCGTTCAGTTCTCATATATTTAGTGGAACTATTGTGACCCCATTTTGAAGCCCGTCTCTCTGCTTTCCATAGTTCTCCATTTGTTCAAATTTTTTTGGCGGATCGTCGGTTTGGTGGGTTGAAGAAATATTCATTTCATAGTCGTTGTGTCCTGTTCCCGCACCCTTTTTCAATTAGCAGTTGGAAATTATATATAACATCTTATTGCTACGGATGAAATGATCAATTTCCCTATTCCATACTTAGCCACTATGCTGGAATTCCGCAAATATACAAATCGGTCGCTGAACTTCCCCATCATGATCTCTTTCGTTTTACACATTTTCACTCAAAAATTCCGAAACATGAAATTTGACTGTGCAGCACTCGGTTGTCTTGACTGTCCCCGTAACCCTTTTTTGAATCCCATCTGACCGCTTTTCAGAGCTTTCCATTCTTTCCTTTTTCTAAATATGAAATTACTGGCATTTAATTCTAACAGGTCATCATGCAGAAACCGTATAGATTGTGATTGATGAGCGAAAGGCTCGAGGACATCTCATATTGATGCGCATTAAACCAAAAATTTGCGGGGGGATTATATTATCCCTTCCGAGTGTTCATTTCAAAATCATAAAATCCCGTTCACACAGCATGGCCTTCACACATTCACGAAATCTCCATTCCTTAATTTCTCTTCATCGTANAGCTTTGCAGAATCACGCGTTTCCCATGACCGCTTCCCCTTTCTTTAAATTGACCCTCTATTGTTACCTGTCCCACAACTGGAACCCAAAGTTTCACGATATACAAATTGACAGGAAGACTTGCCCTCGTCAGGTAAACATTGCACTTCTACTTTTTCATGACCTCCATACAGCATTTGGAGCTCCGCTATATACAAATTGACAGATATACAAATTTGCAACCGTTCTTAGATCATACCCTCTTCCATATTATGGTCCCCCTATCATGCCCTCTTCCGTGGTGCAGATTTTTGCACTGAAAACTTCCAAGAAATACAATTTAACCATCCGGTTCTCACATATTTAGTGGAACTATTGTGACCCCATTTTGAAGCCCGTCTCTCTGCTTTCCATAGTTCTCCATTTGTTCGAATTTTTTTGGTGGATCGTCGGTTTGGCGGGTTGAAGAAATATTCATTTCATAGTCGTTGTGTCCTGTTCCCGCACCCTTTTTCAATTAGCAGTTGGAAATTATATATAAGATCTTATTGCTGCGGATGAAATGATCAATTTTCCTATTCCATACTTAGCCACTATGTTGGAATTCCGCAAATATACAAATCGGTCGCTGAACTTCCCCATCATGATCTCTTTTGTTTTACACATTTTCACTCAAAAATTCCGAAACATGAAATTTGACTGTGTAACACTCGGTTGTCTTGACTGTCCCCGTAACCCTTTTTTGAATCCCATCTGACCGCTTTTCAGAGCTTGCCATTCTTTCCTTTTTCTAAATATGAAATTACTGGCATTTAATTCTAACAGGTCATCATGCAGAAACCGTATAGATTGTGATTGATGGGCGAAAGGCTCGAGGACATCTCAAACCATATAGATTATGATTGATGCGCATTAAACCAAAAATTTGCGGGGGGATTATATTATCCCTTCCGAGTGTTCATTTCAAAATCATAAAATCTCGTTCACACAGCATGGCCTTCACACATTCACGAAATCTCCATTCCTTAATTTCTCTTCATCGTACCTGCCACCTTCACATTTCTAAATATGAAATAAATAAACTTTACTACTAACAGTTCATCATGGACCACCAATANTCCCACAACTGGAACCCAAAGTTTCACGATATACAAATTGACAGGCAGACTTGCCCTCGTCAGGTAAACATTGCACTTCTACTTTTTCATGACCTCCATACAGCATTTGGAGCTCTTCCATATACAAATTGACAGATATACAAATTTGCAACCATTCTTAGATCATACCCTCTTCCATATTATGGTCCCCCTATCATGCCCTCTTCCGTGGTGCAGATTTTTGCACTGAAAACTTCCAAGAAATACAATTTAACCGTCCGCTTCTCACATATTTAGTGGAACTATTGTGACCCCATTTTGAAGCCTGTCTCTCTGCTTTCCATAGTTCTCCATTTGTTCAATTTTTTTTGGCGGATCGTCGGTTTGGCGGGTTGAAGAAATATTCATTTCATAGTCGTTGTGTCCTGTTCCCGCACCCTTTTTCAATTAGCAGTTGGAAATTATATATAAGATCTTATTGCTACGGATGAAATGATCAATTTCCCTATTCCATACTTAGCCACTATGTTGGAATTCCGCAAATATACAAATCGGTCGCTGAACTTCCCCATCATGATCTCTTTCGTTTTACACATTTTCACTCAAAAATTCCGAAACATGAAATTTGACTGTGAAACACTCGGTTGTCTTGACTGTCCCCGTAACCCTTTTTTGAATCCCATCTGACCTCTTTTCAGAGCTTGCCATTCTTTCCTTTTTCTAAATATGAAATTACTGGCATTTAATTCTAACAGGTCATCATGCAGAAACCGTATAGATTGTGATTGATGGGCGAAAGGCTCGAGGACATCTCAAACCGTATAGATTGTGATTGATGCGCATTAAACCAAAGATTTGAGGGGGGATTATATTATCCCTTCCGAGTGTTCATTTCAAAATCATAAAATCCCGTTCACACAGCATGGCCTTCACACATTCACGAAATCTCCATTCCTTAATTTCTCTTCATCGTACCTTCCACCTTCACATTTCTAAATATGAAATAAATAAACTTTACTGCTAACAGTTCATCATGGACCACCAATATAGATTGTCATTATTCAGCAAAAGGCTCAAGGAGCTTTCCCATTCATAGGCATTTAACCAAGATTTAGCGAAAAGTTACATTTTCAACTCTAATTGTTCATTTAAGCCATCATCTACAACAAAGAAACCTTCTCATCAAACCTA
>JZKD02S2224200.1:149642-175622 GCA_000966675.3 Picea glauca
ACCCATCCCAGAATGGAAATGGGAAACCATCTCCATGGATTTTATCACTGGATTACCAACTTCAACCAAACAGAATGATGTCATTATGGTAGTGGTGGATAAACTGAGCAAGTCTACTCATTTCATTCCCGTCAAATCGACCTGCAAGGCGATAGATATCGCCCAGGTATTCATGAAAGAGGTATTCAGAATGCACGGTATACCGAAAGAGAATAATATCTGACAGAGACACAAAATTCACTTCCAAATTCTGGAAATCACTGATGACGGTTTTAGAGACCAAATTGTTGTTTAGTACCGCCTATCACCCAAAAACCGATGGACAGATAGAAAGAGTAAATCCAATATTAAAAGATATGTTAAGGATGCATGTGATGCATCAGCCCAGGAAATGGGAAGACTACCTGCCATTGGTAGAATTTTCCTACAACAACGGCTATCAAGCGTCCTTAAAGATGAGTCTGTTCGAGGTCCTCTATGGTAGACAGTGTAATACTCCAGTCAACTGGAGTAATCATGTAAATAGGATTTCTATTGGACCCGATATGTTGGAAGAAATGGAACAGCAAGTGACTCAGATAAAACAAAATCTGAAGGTCGCTCAGAACTGATAGAAAAGTTATGTTGATCAAAAGAGAACTCCAAGAGAGTTCTAAACAGGAGATCATGTATATCTCAGAATTAAGCCCAGAAGGAGTTCCTTGAAAATGGGAGCTTGTGCCAAACTGGCACCCCAGTATTGTGGACCCTTTGAGGTTCTAGATAGAGTGGGCCCTGTGGCCTATCGACTAGCACTTCCTCCCATAGTAAAAGCACATAATGTTTTCCATGTTTCATTATTAAAGAAATATATACATAATGCTAATCATATAATTGACTGGTCTGTGATCCAGGTGGAACTGGAGGGAGAATTTCTACCAGAACCCCAATGCATAGTGGACAAAAAAGAAACCCCGCTCCGGAACAGAACCATTGCACAGGTCAAGGTGCAGTGGAAACATTTTGGCCCAGATAAGGCTACATGGGAGATGGAAGATGCCATGAAACTGGCATATCCAATTTTGTTTACTTCTGTACATGCAATTTATGCTAGTAGATAAGAACATCGAGGACGATGTTCCTTTTAAGGGGGAGAGAATTGTAACACCCTGTTTCCCCCAACTTGTAAATATAATTGAACTGGCCAAGAACTATGGCAAACTCATAAATATGAATATGTGATGTAAATGGACCTTGAGGAAGAGGTCAATGAATGTGAATAACATTACGAATTTATCACAGGACTGCTGATGAGGGGATGTGCAGAAAAAGAGACCACGATGGCGGTGGAAGGCACCTGAAAAGGTGGCGTTAACTTCCATCAAGAATTTAATACCGTATTTGGACTCCACTGGCCCGGAGAACTAAAAGAGGCTCGCTGGCCCTAAAAATTAATGGCTCGTAGACTAGTAGGCGGATGGCTTGATGAGGGATGGGATGGTGAACCACCCATCCGTAGAGCCGTCGGGCCTGATCAGTGTGAGGGAAATCGCGCTACACGCAACCTCGTGAGAGGATAAGGTGTATGGCAGAGGCAATTGAGAGGGCATACGCGAGGGGAACTCTGGCATTACGTAGAGTGAGTGATATCAGAGAGGAAGGATTGCAACCTTCTCTCCTGGTCACTGGCAGACAGAGAGACGCAGTCTCAGAACATCGTGGTCTCATCTCGGGGGTGTCTAGTGGTAAATCTTTTGGGAGTCGCTGAGCCTACGGTTGGGTGGAAACGAGCACCCCTCTCAGCAGTTACACCCATTTTTGAAGTCACTTCTGATAAGTGTTTTGTTTACATATTGCCTCTTGAAATTCATAGAATGATACATATATGTATATGCTCATAGACCTGTGAAATTGTGAACAATTTCAATGTAAGAATGTCTATGCAGTGTTTTGATAAGAATTTATAGACATATGCTTATAACAGAGGAAGCCATGCATGATTTAAGTTGATAAATGAATCTAATTATAGGTTGAATTAAGTTAGGCTTCCAGCTCGTTTTCGGGAAGTTGTTTCCCTTCACCCATCTCCCGGAAAGCCCCGGAATAGATCTCTTGTAGAGATTCCTCCTTACAAAGGTTTACCCATAACTTGGAATAGGAACTTGAGGGTGAAAGTCTTAATAAACTTGTACGAAGAGGAACGATCCTCTTAAAAACCTGAGATGGCAGCTTAAGAGAGGAATATCGAATCGACGGATGAGAATTCGTCGGGAAATCCACAGTTTCCCCATGACCGTTAGATTAGCAGGAGAAGCTAGGGTGTTAAAGGCCTTACCACCTGATTTTGCTATGTCTTCATGGGTAGGGAAGAATCTAGGGGCCGTATATCCCCATGTCCCCTGAGAACATTCGGACCGTTGATTTCTCCATCCATAAAGTTGTGGAAGAGTGCACAAAGTGGCATCAGAACCGTTAGATCTGAGCAGAGATCCCGATAGCCATCGGATCTACGGAAAGTTACGCAGGGTTTAAGTCCTAGTATGCAGACGAGGAGTCCCAAAAGAGTCATCATGATATCATAGTCATCGGGGTTTGAAGGTTAAGAGAATCGAGACCTTGCAGGTCACGAAATCCCGAGAAAGGATCCGAGCCATTGATCTCGGCAGGACACGCGTCAGACATCAGGACAGGAGTCAGGATTTAACCCATCGGGGATTCCAGGAGTGAAGATATTGTTGCATCAATATTCGCGATCCATGAAATCCTGATAAGCTCAGAATCGTCCATCAGCAGGGACACGTGTCAGAAGATCCCAGCGTCGGGGATCAGAGAATCAGATTTTTCGAAGGCGTGAAACTCTTACATGTTGGAATCGCGATCCATGATATCCCGCCAATATTAGGACCATCCATTGGCAGAGGACATGTGGCGGAGATCAAGCGCCATCGGCGTTTGGCCAATCGGGAAATCGACATTTCCAGGGACAAGAGGACGGGGAAGTCCCAGGTGAAAACCTCAACATAATCCGAGCCGTCCATTCAAAGGGACAGGTGTCGAAGATCTGACGAGAGTCGGAAAATCGGGGAGTCGACATTCCTGAGTTCGAAGGAACCAGGACATCGAAAGTCCCAAAACCCCGAGAGTTAATCAGGACTGCCCAATTAAGAAGGATGCGTGGCAATCATCAACGCCCTTCGGGAAAAAAAAAAAACCCCGATGAAAGGATATGACTGCGGTCATATAGAGGGAGGTCGTGTGGACCAAAAGGTCTAGTCCAGGGGACTAGCAAAAGCTGACATCACATCGAGATGTCAGGGATTCCAAGGACAAAATGTTTATGTATTTCAACGTTGCGATATTCGAAACCCCGATGGATGGAGGAGATTCTTTCGGAGGATCTCCGAGTCCGTAATGACCGTTAGATGTGAGATCAAGATGTTAACTTAAACCAGGACATGGTTATGCTTTAGGATAAGCAGTGAGCAGATCTGGATGGCCCGAATCCACCCGTCCAGATCTACAACCGAGGTTCCATTCCGGAGCCCCCTTGCCATTCTACCTTTAGCGGTAGGGGGGGGGGGTCCGGAATTGGGCGCGCAGCTCTCGAACGGTCGATATTTACTCAGTGTGATCAATGGTTTCCTAGTGGATTCCAGACCCCCCTTGTCGTTCTACCTTTAATGAAAGGGGGGGGGTTCCAGAATAGTGTGACGTATGAAGTGGGGCCCCTCTTGTTATGGCATCCACCGTGTCGCATGCTTCTCTCGCCACCTGTATTACCCCCAAACGTACGACGGGGCTTGTTTCCCATTGGCGGATTCTCTAACCCTGTTGAGGTTTGTTCCTATTGGTCATTCACTGACCCCGTAGGGATTCATCCCTATTGGTCGCTTGCCAGCCCTGACAAAGATTCAACGGTTGCAGAATAGAATGTTTGGGTCTTGCTGTAGCGCTGAAGCGTGAAATATAAAGGATGCTGCATTCAAATGGAATAGTGAATATAAACCTCGATTTCGTGGGAACAGAGAAGGAGAGGGAAGGAGCCAGATTACGCTGGGCCTCCATGGTTATTTAGGGGTTCGAATCCGACAGAGGACCGGAAAAAATTTGATTTAGTTAGTGGGTGTGTTACATCTCATCACTAGGTGTTGCTTATCACTATGCTGTTAAAATTAAGAAGAAATTTAAGCACCAGAACAAATGGGAGTTCAGGTCTTCAAATCTACAACAACCAAAGTATGAAAAAGATGGCCCTCAACAAAAGTCTCCTGAAAACCAATCCAAGACATAGGAAAAGAATGGTCACAGAAAGACGAAGAAGGAAACTGGAAAATGGTGTGATTTCCACAAAATCCCCTAGCACAACACCGATGAATGTCGCTCAAAACAGTCATTGGTGGCCAAGATCAAAGACAAGGAGCCAAACCCTGATTTAGAATCTGTTTATGAAAATACTGGTAAAGGATAGATCATTGTCGCAAACCCCACTACTATTGCCGCAACCACAACAATTCAACCAGAAGAGCCAACAGATCTTGAAGAGCGGGAGCATCTTTTTCATTCACAAATGTGAGTGAAGGGGAACCCACTGCATTTTATTGTTTATAGCGGAAGCCAGAAAAACCTCATCTTAGCAGAGGTCGTCAAACAGTTGGGATTGTCGACAACACCACACCCACAGCCATACAACATCAAGTGGCTTCGGCAAGGACAAGATCTCCGTGTCAGCCAATAGTGTCGATTGTCATACAGCATCCAACCCTTCAAGGATGAGTTATTATGTGATGTTGCCCCACTAGATGTCTGTGATGTTCTCTTGGGCCAACCATATATGTGGAGACACCATGCTGTTTATGAGTCTTGACCCCGTAGTGTCATTGTTACTTTAGGGGGTCATCTCTACAGAATACCAGACGTAGTTCCAAGTATTGTTCCACCTAAAAAGTGCCGCAAGGTAGTATCTTATACTGAAAAATTCAACTTCTTCACAATTTGTTCAAAAGGAGAACAAAAGGACACTGCAACCACTACAGGCTTGCCCAAAGCACCTTCTATCCAACAGAAGTAGGCCAACAAGGCTGCAACAAAGTGTGAAGATTCCTTCTGCACATCGTCCTCTCATGTATATCAACTTTTTGAACAGCCTCAACCTCAACAAGTTTGTGATATATTTCCACAAACTGAGCAACGCGACGTCTCTAGCAAGACAAGGAGCTCACCAAGATGTAGATTCAACAAACACTTTTCCCTCTCCCCTGGGAACTCAACACAATGGATACCATTGCTTCCTAAGGAGGGAGGATTGATCCAGGTGGATATCGGTGGCCATCCACCTTTTCCAAATGGCTCAAAACAGTTTTCAGGCAATTTTGGCAATTCACTATTTTTAGCAGGTTTTAACTTCTGGGGCCATTTTGAGGGTCCAAATGAAAGTTTTTCGAGATTGAGGTTCTCAATTATGGTCGAAGGCTTGATTGATCTCCCAAAATAAATCTCCTCGATGATACCTTTCCAACAAGATATCACACGCTTAAAACATATATCGTATGCAAAAGTTACGACACTAGGAAGTTGATGTACTCACTTACCCAAATGGGGCCCATATGACTTTTGGCGCTTCATCTCATAGGGTTAGGTCTTTGGATGTCTAGGGTTTTTGGCATTTCTGCTTATTGTAAAAATGCTTTCAGAGCCTCATTGTAATCATTTTCCTTGCGAATGTGAGTAGCCATCACATCTATTCTCAGAGATAAGCTGCCACCATTCTAGCGAGTCTTTCACTCTATATTTTTACAGTCTCTGTACATTTATTTCATTAATAGAAATCGTGTATCACTGTATATCTGCGACTATTTTTATATTTATGCTATATCTCAGTGATATTGTTGTCTCTCTTGCAATATCTCTGAATATTTTTGTGTTATATCTCCACTCTCGTTTCATTCCGAAAATAATCTGGATCAGTGGTATCAGAGCAGGCTGCTCTTGATCATTTTCAGTGCATGTCCCCAATGAGGTCTGATTATAGCAAGTTGGGTCTCGAGCTTGTCTCTCTTGAGGATAATCTCTCTCACACACCCAACAACCCCTCAATGATGGAAGAAAATAAAAATGACGGAGTAGACGATCCTATCAGTCTGTTGCTTGAGTAAGCTCTCACGCGACATAGGGACGAAATGATGGAGAATTTTTCCCACATCCTTCAATGCCTCTCGATAGCATCAGATGAATCTTCATTAAGAGAACACTTTAGAGGAACCTCACCTTTCAAGGTACATGTTAATTTTGATATTCTCGTATTTGAAGGTCAAATAGATGTAGATGCCCTAGATAAATGGTTAAATCTGCTAGAAGGTTATTTCTCTATTCATAATTTTTTTGACAAGCAAAAGATCACCTTCGCGGTAAAGGAACAGTATTACCCTATTGGCAACTATGAGGACCAATACGTGAGATGGACCACATTGCGGAAAGGGAGGGCCCAAGCAGTTTCAGAGTTCACCAATACCTTCCATACCTTGCACACCAAGCTGGGTATCAAAGACTCCTAATGACATTTGGTTCTGAAATACCGTGGGGCTCTACACAGATACATCCAGACTAAAATGGATTTTTTAGACATCTCATCACTAGGTGTTGCTTATCGATATGCTGTTAAAATTGAGCAAAAATTTAAGCACAAGAACAAACGAGAATTCAGGTCTGCAAATTCGCAACAACCAAAGTATGACAAAGATGGCCCTAACAAAAAGTCTCCCGAAAACCAGTCCAAGACATAGGAAAAGAAGGGTCACGAGAAGACAAAGAAGGACACCAGAAAATGGTGTTATTTCCACAAAATCCCCTGGCACAACATCGATGAATGTCGTTCAAAATAGTCATTGGTGGCCGAGATCAAAGACAAGGAGCCGAACCCTGATTCAGAATCTGATTCTGAAAATACTGGTAAAGGATAGATCATTAACACAGACCCCACTTCTATTGTTGTGACCGCAGCAATTCAACCAGAAGAGCCAACAGATCTTGAAGAGGGCGAGTGCCTTTTTCATTCATAGATGTGGGTGAAGGGGACCCCGCTACATTTTATTGTTGATATCGGAAGCCAGAAAAACCTCATCACAACAGAGGTCATCAAATAGTTGGGATTGTCAACAACACCACACCTGCAACCATACAACATCAAGTGGCTTCGGCAAGAATGAGATCTCCGTGTCAGCCAATAGTGTCGATTGTCATACAACATCCAACCCTTCAAGGATGAGGTATTATGTGATGTTTCCCCACTGGATGTCTGTGATGTTCTCTTGGGCTAACCATATATGTGTAGACGACATGTTGTTTATGAGTCTTGACTCTGAAGTGTCATTGTTACTTTGGGGGGTCATCTCTACAGAATACCAGAGGTAGTTTCGACTATTATTCCACCTAAAAAGTGCTACAAGGTAGTATCTCATATTGAAAAATTCAGCTTCTTCACAATCTATTCAAAAGGAGAACAAAAGGACACTGCAACCACTACAGGCTTGCCCAAAGCACCTTCTATCCAACAGAGGCAAGTCGAAAAGGATACAGTAAAGTGTGAAGATTCCTTTTGCACATAGTCCTCTCATGTATCTCGACATGTTGAATAGCCTCAACCTCAACAAGTTCGTGACAGATTTCCACAAACTGAGCAATGCAATGTCTCCAGCAAGACAAGCAGCTCACCAAGATGCAGATTCAACAAACATTTTTCCCTCTCCCTTTGGAACTCAACGCAATGGAGATAATTTCTTCCTAAGGAGGGAGGATTGATCCAAGTGGATACCGGTGTCCACCCACCTTTTCCAAATGGCTCAAAACAATTTTCTAGCAATTTTGACAATTTACTATTTTTAGCAGGTTTTATCTTTTGGGGCCATTTTCAGGGTCCAAATGAAGGTTTTTGGAGATCAAGGTTCTCAACGGTATATGAAGGCATGGCTGATACCCCAAAATGAATCTCCTCAACAATACCTTTCCAACGAGCTATCACACTCCTAAAACAGAGATCGTATGCAAAAGTTACGACCCTGTCAAGTTGATGTACTCACTTACCCAAATGGGGCCCACATGACTTTTGGTGCTTCATCTCCTAGGGTTAGATTTTTGGATGTCTAGGGTTTTTGGCATTCCTACTTATTGTAAAAATGCTTTTAGATCCTCATTGTGCTCTTGATCATTTTCAGTGCATGTCCCCGACGAGGTCTGAGTATAGCAAGTTGGGTCTCGAGCTTGTCTCTCTTGAGGACAATCGCTCTCACACACCCAATAAACCCTCAATGGCGGAAGAAAATAAAAACGATGAAGCAGACGATCCTATCAATTTTTTGCTTGAGCAAGCTCTCACGCAACAAAGGGACGAAATGATGGAGAATTTTTCCCACATCCTTCAATGCCTCCCGATAGCATCAGGCGCATCTTCATCAACCGACCACTTTGGAGGCACCTCGCCTTTGAAGGTACATGTTAATTTTTATATTCCCGTATTTGAAGGTCAAATAGATGCAGATGTCCTAGATAAATGGTTAAATCTACTAGAAGGTTATTTCTCTGTTCATAATTTTTCTGACAAGGAAAAGATCACCTTCGCACTCCTTAAGGCTCTCCCCCATGTCAAACATTGGTGGGAAACTTATTAGGAGCAGAGTTCCACAGAGGGGTCTGGAATTTATGGGGTCGATCCCACTTGGGATTTTTTTGTGGATGCGGTAAAGGAACAGTATTACCTTGTTGGAAACTATGAGGACCAATACATGAGATGGACCACACTGCAACAAAGGAGGGGCCAAAAACTTCTGAAGTTCACCAATACCTTCCATACCTTGCGAGCCAAGTTGGGTATCAAAGACTCTGAGCGACATTTGGTTTTGAAATACCGTGGGGATCTACACAGATACATTCAGACTATCATGGATTTTCTGGACATCTCATCACTAGGTGTTGCTTGTCGATATGCTATTAAAATTGAGCAGAAATTAAAAGTACAATCTCTTGAACCTGTTCCTTATTTACCTGTCATTCATTTCTTTCAGTTATTTTCCAAACCTTTTTGTATCTAACATCTTTCATTTTCTCTGTAGAATATTTTTCATATCATTTTATTGTCAATCTTGTGATCTCTGGTACATGGTCTTTGTTCACCTGTTCTTCCTATTTTCTTATCCACACTTTCTTATATCTGATATAAGTATTATTTTTCATGGAAGTATCGATCATGTTTCTACAATCACTAGCTATGTGTCCATAGTTATGACATTTGTAACACTCAATGTTACGTGTGACTACATAGGCACGATCTGCTTGAAATTTTTTTTTATAATCCATGCAATCTGCAACCTTGTGTCTAAAGTTAGTACAATAAAAACAATGACCATAAAATAAATTTTCATACCTGGGAGTGAATGATCTTCTTTGTGGCGTAGTCCTTCTGAATATTTTCTTTGACTAATCATGATTATGATTGAAGCTTTTTTGTGGCTTGAACATGGATGGTATTCTTGAAGATGTATCTTCAATAGTTTTCTTAGATTCTGGTTGACCATGATTCCTTCCTTTGAGTACCTCTACATAACTCTTTCTATTTTCTTCATTCTTCTTTTCTAGCAACGTAGAGTGCTTCTCTTCATTCTCTACAACTGATGTGGATGTATTTGTATCTTCAACTTTCTTGTTGAGCTTGTCGATTTTGACTATCAGTGTGACAACTTCTTCTTCAAGATTCTCAACCTCTTCTTATTTCTTCATTATCTGAGACTTCATGACCGTTTATGTTCTCTTTTCTTCTTCAAGTTGGATTTTAAATGCAATTATTTATTCTTCCATTCTTCTCTCTTCTTGACCAAAATATTCCTCAAGTTGGTTTAAATCATTGGTTATTTCCTTGAGATGATCCATAAATATCTTTTCTCTCTTTTCTGCGTCTTCCTTTTGTACTTCTATGTTGGCTTCTAAACATTTCTTTTGATATTCTAGAGTTTCTTCAATTCTTTTGGCCTCTCCTAGTTGAGATCTTAAATTCTTGATGACCTACTGATCCTTTTCAGAACTTTGAACACTTTTTTTTTGCTTCATTAATTCTTTCTTAGATGAATTGTTTTCTTCTTTTTCTTTCTTTAGATATTTAATTGCATTGATCAATTTTTCTTTGTAATCAACTTATACTTCATCATACTCTTCCTCTTCTGAATCTGTTTGACATGATGAGCATCTTTGTTCTTGTTCTGTATCTGCATCTTCTTTGGCATTTTCTGAATCTGCGATGGGTGAAGAATATATGTCATGTAACTTATCCCAAAGTTCTTTGGCTGATGAACATTTACCAACCTTTTCTCTTACTGGTTTAGGTAATCCTTTCCAGATGAAATCCATTGCTATTTTTTTATTCTTCTTAAATTCTTTCTTGGTTGCAGTCTTTGCCTTTTTTGAACTATCATATCCTATAACAACTGATAGCCAAATATAATGTACCTGTGCCTATAAAAATACTTCCGTACTTCTGCTCCACATCTCATACTTAAAACCATTATGACCATTAAATATTGGTACTCCATTCTCATAATAATCCATGATCTCCTTCCATTGGTTGAATTGTTTCCTGAAGGAACCTTGCTCTGATACCAATTGTTGGATTACTGAGAGGGGGGGGTGAATCAATAATAGAGAAATTTAATCCCTTTTAACCATATAATCCAAGTGTTATATCAATGAAGCATTAGCATCCAATAACTGCAGAGTAAATAAGCAATGAACAAATGAACAATCATACACATACACAATACACCAGTGTTTTACGTGGAAACTCAAATCGGGAGAAAACCATAGAATGCTTTTTACTTATATGTCTTGAAGAATTACATTCATTGGAAGCACCAACTTCCTTTGTTTTCCAGCTGCAACTGCAAGGAGGCTCCAACCCCCTAGTTTCTCAGCCTACAACTGAGGGAAGCTCCCACTCCCCAATTCTCTGGCTACAACTAGAAGGAGGCTACAACCCCCTATGTTCTTCGGCTACAACTGGAAGGTGGCTACAACCACTTGTCCTTACCCGGTCCTGCCACCCTGAAGTAGAAGTAGAATGATGAAACCACTGTCACACTATCACTGTGAGATATACCGTTGTAAACCTGTATCAATAAATCTGAACCATGCATCAACCTATAATCAACCTCTACCATAAACATGTGCATCAACCATGCACCAACCTGTAATCAACCTGTACCATAAACAAGTGCATCCAACCATGTACCAACTTGTAACCAACCTGTACCATAAATAAGTGCATCCAACCATGTACCAAGCTATAATCAACCTGTACCATAAAAAAGTGCATCCAACCATGTGCCAAGTATGTACCAATCATGTGTCAACTACTCATCAACTATGACTCATCAATATGTACCAGCATCATCAACTCTACACCTCATGTATGTGCCAACTCATCAACTACTTGTCTCAACCATGTACTCAACATGTACCTCAATCAAAATATCTCATCAATTTCATCATCCAAATCTAATTTGTAGCTCTGTAATAGACCTGGTGTATATTATCACATTCCTACAAACCTTCCTTAACTTTAAAAACAAGAGACTAGCATTTTCATCAAACTTTTCTTTAGTCTCACATGCCTAATTTTGGATTAGTCAAAAACCCTAATTTGAAGTAATCATAACTTTGAACCTGTAATGTATAAATATATGAAACTGATACATAATGTTCTTCAGTGTGTTTTATGAAATTCATCCAAGTATCACTACTTGGAACCTCTCAAAAAAGGAGTTATAGCAAAAATGACACACCTTGTTGAATTCTGGCTTATTCTAGAGAGCGACCTTGTAGAGCGTGCCCTGCATAAAATGTTTGATGAAATGATATGAAAATGTTACACAGAATAATAAAGACTGTACACTAACCAACACATTTGGTCTTACTAAATTTGGATATTTTATGAATAAGTTATGACGTTTGTACCCCAAACACCTGAGTTTGACTAGTTTCAGGACTGACCACAAACCCTATTTTCCACAAAGTGTAACTCCCAAAATACAACAACCCACAAGATGAATTTGTTTTTACAGATACTTGGATATGTCGTCTCACTTGCATAGAAATTTCACGGTCTGAATCATTATAGAAAAACAGTTATAGCGAAAATGGTGAGATGACCTGTAAATAACATACCTTAGAAAGGACCATCAAAAGAATTTATCTTTCCTTGCATTTCGGCCTTCTCTTCTTTACCTTCACTCATAATTCCAGTTTATATATCCTTGGTTACCTCAGACACATATAGATATTCAATATGCACAAGTGTGTTTCAAATGAGAGAGCCTTGTCTCTTATTTATACTCTCCAAGTAGCTTCCTTAAAAACATCTTCTAGGTCACTTGGCGCCACTTTCGTTATTTTAGGGTTGGGTCCACTTCTATTTTCTCCATTAAATTTATTATTGAAATACTTTATTTTGTATTCACTTTCAATCATAATACACTCATCACTTCACTTTATTATTTTCCTTTTAAAATCTCTTAAACCACTTTGACTACTTTGACTTTTTGGGGCTTCTAGATGACATATGAGGGTCCTCCAACTTCGTAAGGCCATAAATCTCAAACCATGAGGATTTATGAGACATTCCACATACCACCAGAAATAGAATGACATGTACTATTCATATAGAATAGTATTATCTGAAAATATATCACAACCTATGTCGTTACCCATCAAACAAACTTGGATCTATTACCCAAACCTGAGGTCTCCAACTTCTCATGGATATAACTCTCTAATCGTGAAGAATTATGTGACATTTCACATACCACTGGAAATGACATGACAAGCACTATCCATCTAGGATATTTTCCCTGACAAATTCACTTTCCTTCATCTCATTATTCCACAATTAAGCATGGGTTCTCTTACTCCACAAAGTGTCTTCCCGTGAGAGATTTCACCATAAGGGGACCACTTTGGAGTTCATCCATATTTACTTCTTATCAACCATGAAAAAACAATAATGAGTCATATTTAAATCAAATAATATTGGGTCCATTACCCAAAACTTTTTTCTACGGGGATTTCTTCAAGGGTTGACATCAATGACAACCAACCTTAATCAACGGTCCTAACAAAAAGTCTTCTGAAAACCAATCCAAGACACAGGAAAAGAAGGGTCACGGGAAGACAAAAAAGGACACTGAGAAACTGTGTGATTTAATCAAAATCCCCTGGCACAACACTGATGAATGTCGCTCAAAACAGTCATTGGCGGCCGAGATCAAAGACAAGGTGTTGAACCCTGATTCAGAATCTGATTCTGAAAATACTGGTAAAGGACAGATCATTGAAGCAGACCCCAGTGCTATTATCGCGACCACAACAATTCAACCAGAAGAGCCAACAGATCCTGAAGAGGGGGAGGGCCTTTTTCATTGACAGATGTGGGTGAAGGGGACTCCGCTGAATTTTAATGTTGATAGAAGAAGCAATAAAAACTTCATCTCAGCAGAGGTCGTCAAACAGTTGGGATTGTCGACAACACCACACCTGCATCCATACAACATTGAGTGGCTTCAGCAAGGATGAGATCTCCGTGTCAGCCAACAGTGTCGATTGTCATACGGCATCTAACCCTTCAAGGATGAGGTATTATCTAATGTTGCCCCACTGGATGTATGTGATGTTCTCTTGGGCCAACCATATATGTGGGGACGCCATGCTATTTATGAGTCTCAACCCCGTAGTGTCATTGTTACTTTGGGGGGTCATCTCTACAGAATACCAAACGTAGTTATGACTACTATTGCACCTAAAAAGTGCCGCAAGGTAGTATCTCCTACTGCAAAATTCATCTTCTTCGCAATCTTTTCAAAAGGAGAACAAAAGGACACTGCAACCACTGCAGGCTTACCCAAAGCACCTTCTATCCAATAGAAGCAGGTCGACAAGGCTGCAAAAAAGTGTGAAAATTCCTTCTGCACATCATCCTCTCATGTATCTCAAATTTTTTAACAACCTCAACCTCAACAGGTTCGTGACAGATTTCCACAAACTGAGCAACGCGACGTCTCCAGCAAGACAAGCAACTCACCAAGATGCAAATTCAACAAACGTTTTTCCCTTTCCCTCGGGAACTAAACGTAATGTATACCTTTTCTTCCTAAGGATAGAGGATTGATACAGGTGGATATCGGTGGCCACCCACCATTTACAAATGGTTCAAAATAGTTTTTTGACAATTTTGACAATTTACTATTTTTAGCAGGTTTTAACTTTCGAGGTCATTTTGAGGGTCCAAATGAAGGTTTTTCGAGATCGAGGTTCTCCATGATATTCGAAGGCATGATTGAGACTTCAAAATGAATATCCTCGATGATACCTTTCTAACGATCTATCACACGCCTAAAACGGAGATCGTATGCAAAAGTTACGACCCCGAGAAGTTGATGTACTCACTTACCCAAACGGGGCCCACATGACTTTTGTCGCTTCATCTCCTAGGGTTAGGTTTTTGGATGTCTAAGGTTTTTTTCATTCTTGATTATTGTAAAAATTCTTTCAGAGCCTCATTTTAATCATTTTTCTTGCGAATGCGAGTAGCTGTCACATCTCTTCTCAGAGATAAGTTGTTACCATTCTAGTGAGTCTTTCCCTCTGTATTTTTACAGTCTCTGTACATTTATTTCATTAATAGAAATCCTGTATTACTGTATATCTGTGACTCTTGTTATATTTCCGCTATATCTCTATTATATTATTGTCTCTCTTGAAATATCTCTAAATATTTCTGTGTTATATCCCTGCTCTCGTTTCGTGCCGAAAATAATTAGGATCAGTGGTATTAGAGCAGGCTTCTCTTGATCGTTTTTAGTGCATGTCCCCGACAAGGTATGAGTATAGAAAGTTGGGTCTCGAGCTTTTCTCTCTTGAGAACAATCTCTCTCGCACACTCAAGAAACTCTCAATGGAAGAAGAAAATAAAAACGACGGAGTAGACAATCATATCAGTCTGTTGCTTGAGCAAGCTCTCACGCGATAGAGGGACGAAATGATGGAGAATTTTTCCCACATCCTTCAACACCTCCTGATAGCATTAGGTGCATCTTCACCAAGCGACCACTTTGGAGGCACCTCACCTTTCAAGGTACAGGTTAATTTTGATATTCCCATATTTGAAGGTCAAAAAGATGCAGATGCCCTAGATAAATGGTTAAATCTGCTAGAAGGTTATTTCTCTGTTCATAATTTTTTCAACAAGGAAAAGATCACCTTCTCACTCCTTAAGGCTCTCCCCCATGTCAAACATTGGTTGGAAACTTACTGGGAGCAGAGTTACACAGAGGAGTCTGGAATTTATGGGGCCGATCCCACTTGGGATTTTTTTGTGGATGTGGTAAAGGAACAGTATTACCATGTTGGCAACTATGAGGACCAGTACATGAGATGGACCACACTATGGCAAGGGAAGGGCCAAGAAGCTCTGGAGTTCACCAATACCTTCCACACCTTCCGCACCAAGCTGGGTATCAAAGACTCTGAGCGACATTTGGTTCTGAAATACCGTGGGTCTCTACATAGATACATCCAGACTAAAATGGATTTTCTGGACATCTCATTACTAGGTGTTTCTTATTGATATGCTGTTAAAATTGAGAAGAAATTTAAGAACCATAACAAACAAGAGTTTAGGTCTACAAATCCGCAACAACCAAAGTATGAAAAAGACGGCCCTAACAAAAATTCTTCCGAAAACCAGTCCAAGACACAGGAAAAGAAGGGTTACGGGAAGACTAAGAAGGACACCTGAAAATGGTGTGATTTCCACAAAATCCCCTGGCACAACACCGATGAATGTCGCTCAAAACAATCATTGGTGGCCAAGATCAAAGACAAGGAGTCGAACCCTGATTCAGAATCTGATTCTGAAAATACTAGTAAAGGATAGATCATATATGCAGACCCCACTGCTATTGTTGCGACCACAGCAATTCAACCAGAAAAGCCAACAAATCCTAAAGAGGGGGAGCACCTTTTTGATTCACAGATGTGGGTGAAGGGGACCTCGCTGCATTTTATTGTTGATAGAGGAATCCCTAAAAACCTCATCTCAACAAAGGTCATCAAACAATTGGGATTTTTGACAACACCACACTCGCAGCCATACAACATCGAGTGGCTTCGGCAAGGACAATATCTCCATGTTAGCCAACAGTGTCGATTGTAATACAGCATCCAACCCTTCAAGGATGATGTATTATGTGATGTTGCCCCACTGGATGTCTTTGATGTTCTCTTGGGCCAACCATATATGTGGAGATGCCGTGTTGTTTATGAATCTCAACCCCGTAGTGTCATTGTTACTTTGGGGGGACATCTCTACAAAATACCAGAGGTAGTTTCAACTATTGTTCCACTGAAAAAGTGTTGCAAGGTAGTATCTCATACTGCAAAATTCAGCTTCTTCACAATCTGTTCAAAAGAAGAACAAAAAAACACTGCAACCACTACAGGCTTACTCAAAACACCTTCTATCCAAAAGAAGCACGTCGACAAGGCTACAAAAAAGTATGAAGATTCCTTCTACACATCATCCTTTCATGTATCTTGACTTGTTGAACAACCTCAACCTCAATAGGTTCATGATAGATTTCCACAAACTGAGCAACGCGAAGTCTCTAGTAAGACAAGCAGCTCACCAAGATGTAGTTTCAACAAACGCTTTTCCCTCTCCCCTGGGAACTCAACGCAATGGATACCATTGCTTTCTAAAGAGGGAGGATTGATATAGGTGAATATCGGTGGCAACCCACCTTTTCCAAATATCTCAAAACAGTTTTTTGGCAATTTTGGAAATTTACTATTTTTAGCAGGTTTTAACTTCTGAGGTCATTTTGAGGGTTCATATGAATATTTTTTAATATATAGGTTCTTTATGATATCCAAAGACATTATTGAGCCCCCAAAATGAATCTCCTCGACAATACCTTTCCAACGAGCTATCACACACCTAAAACGGAGATCGTATGCAAAAGTTACGACCCTGGGAAGTTGATGTACTCACTTACCCAAAACGGGACCCACATGACTTTTGGTGCTTCGTCTCCTAGGGTTAGGTTTTTGGATGTCTAGGGTTTTTGACATTCCTTCTTATTGTAAAAAGGCTTTCAGAGCCTTATTGTAATAATTTTTCTTGCAAATACGAGTAGCCGTCACATCTCTTCTCAGAGATAAGTTGACGCCATTCTAGCGAGTCTTTCACTCTGTATTTTTACAGTCTCTGTACATTTCTTTCATTAATAGAAATCATGTATTAATGTATATCTATGACTCTTGTTATATTTTGGCTATATCTTTGTTATATTGTTGTCTCTCTTGTAATATCTCCGAATATTTCTGTGTTATATCTCCGCTCTCATTTCGTGCCAAAAATAATCCATCTCAGTGGTATCAGGGCAAGTTGATCTTGATCGTTTTCAGTGCATGTCCCTGACGAAGTCTGAGTATAGTAAGTTGGGTCTCTAGCTTGTCTCTCTTGAGGACAATCACTCTTGCACACCCAAGAAACCCTCAATGGTGGAAGAAAATAAAAACGACGAAGCAGGCGATCCTATCAGTTGCTTGAGCAAGCTCTCATGCGACAGAGGGACGAAATGATGGAGAATTTTTACCACATACTTAGACGCCTCCCAATAGCATCAGATGCATCTTCATCAAGCGACCACTTTGTAGGAAGCTCACCTTTCAAGGTATAGGTTAATTTTTATATTCTCGTATTTGAAGGTCAAATAGATGCATATGTCTTAGATAAATGGTTAAATCTGCTAGAAGGTTATTTCTTTGTTAATAATTTTTCCGACAAAGAAAAGATCACATTCTCACTCCTTAATGCTCTCCACCATGTTAAACATTGGTGGGAAACTTACTGGGAGCAGAGTTCCACAGAGGAGTCTGGAATTTATGGGGTCGATCCCACCTGGGATTTTTTTATGGATGCGGTAAATGAACAATATTACCATGTTGGCAACTATGAATACCAGTACATGAGATGGACCACACCGCGGAAAGAGAGGGGCCAAGCAGTTTCATAGTTCACCAATACCTTCCATACCTTGCACACCAAGCTGGGTATCAAAGATTCTGAGTGACATTTGGTTCTGAAATACCGTGGGGCTCTACACAGATACATCCAAACTGAAATGGATTTTATGGAAATCTCATCACTAGGTGTTGCTTATCAATATGTTGTTAAAATTGAGAAGAAATTTAAGCACCAGAAAAAACGGGAGTTTGAGTCTCCAAATCAGCAACAACTAAAGTATGAAAAATACAAACCTAACAAAAATTCTCCCGAAAACCAGTCCAAGACACAGGAAAAGAAGGGTCACGGGAAGACAAAGGACACCAGAAAAAGGTGTGATTTCCACAAAAGCCCCTGGCACAACACCGATGAATGTTGCTCAAAACAGTGATTGGTGGTCGAGATCAAAGACAAAGATCCGAACCCTGATTCAAAATCTGATTCTAAAAATGCTGGTAAAGGACAGATCATTGACGCAGACTCCACTGCTATTGTCACGACCGCAGAAATTCAACCAGAATAGCCAACAGATCCTGAAGAGGGGAAGCACCTTTTTCATTCACAGATGTGGGTGAAGGGGACCCCACTGCATTTTATTGTTGATAGCAGAAGCAAGAAAAACCTCATCTCAGCAGAGGTCATCTAACAGTTGGGATTGTTGACAACACCACACCCGCAACCATACAACATCGAGTGGCTTCGGCAAGGATGAGATTTCTGTGTCAGCCAACAGTGTCGATTGTCATACGGCATCCAACCCTTCAAGGATGAAGTATTATGTGATGTTTCCCCATTGGATGTCTGTGATGTTCTCTTGGGCCATCCATATATGTGGAGATGCCATGCTATTTATGAGTCTCAACCCCGTAGTGTCATTGTTACTTTGGGGTGTCATCTCTACAGAATACCAGAGGTAATTCCGACTACTATTCCACCTAAAAAGTGTCGCAAGGTAGTATATCATATTGCAAAAATTCATCTTCTTCAAAATCTGTTCAAAAGGAGAACAAAAGGACACTGCAACCGTTGTAGGATTGCCCAAAGCACCTTCTATCCAACAGAAGCAGGTCGACAAGGCTGCAACAAAGTGTGAAGATTCCTTATGCACATGGTCATCTCATGTATTTCGACTTGTTGAACAGCCTCAACCTCAACAGATTCGTGACAGGTTTCCACAAACTGAGCAACGCGACGTCTCCAAAAAGACAAGCAACTCACCAAGATGCAAATCCAACAAACGTTTTTCCCTATCCCCAGGGAACTCAACGAAATGGATACCATTTCTTCCTAAGCAGAGAGGATTGATCCAAGTGGATATCGGTGGCCACCCACCTTTTCTAAATGGTTCAAAATAGTTTTCTGGCAATTTTGACAATTTACTATTTTTAATAGGTTTTAACTTTCGGGGCCATTTTGAGGGTCCAAATGAAAGTTTTTCAAGATATAGGTTCTTAATGATATATGAAGTCTTGATTGATCCCTCAAAATGAATCTCCTTGACGATACCTTTCCAACGAGCTATCGCACGCCTAAAACGGAGATCGTATGCAAAATGTACGACCCCAGGAAGTTGATGTACCCACTTACCCAAACGGGGCCCACATGACTTTTGGCGCTTCATCTCCTAAGGTTAGGTTTTTGGATGTATCGGGTTTTTGGCATTCCTGCTTATTGTAAAAATTCCTTCAGAGCCTCATTTTAATCATTTTTCTTGTGAATGCGAGTAGCCATCACATCTCTTCTCAGAGATAAGCTTTCACCATTCTAGCGAGTCTTTCACTCTGTATTTTTACAGTCTCTGTACATTTCTTTCATTAATAGAAATCGTGTATTACTGTATATCTGTGAATCTTGTTATATTTCAACTATATCTCTATTATAATGTTTTCTCTCTTGCAATATCTCTGATCATTTTTGTGTTATATCTTTGCTCTCGTTTCGTGCCGAAAATAATCCAGATCAGTGGTATTAGAGTAGACTACTCTTGATTGTTTTCAGTGCATGTCCCCGATGAGGTCTGGGTATAGCAAGTTGGGTCTCGAGCTTGTCTCTCTTGAGGACAATCATTCTCGCACACCCCAGAAACCCTCAATGGAAGAAGAAAAGAAAAGCGACGAAGAAGACGATCCTATCAGTCTGTTGCTTGAGCAAGCTCTCATGTGACAGAGGGACGAAATGATGGAGAATTTTTCCCACATCCTTCAATGCCTCCGGATAGCATCCACCGCATATTCATCAAGCAATCACTTTGGAGGCACCTCACCTTTCAAGGTACAGGGTAATTTTGATATTCCCATATTTGAAAGTCAAATAGATGCAGATGCACTAAATAAATGTTTAAATCTGCTAGAAGGTTATTTCTCTGTTCATAATTTTTTCGACAAAGAAAATATCACCTTCGCACTCTTTAAGGCTCTCCCCCATGTCAAACAAATGTGGGAAACTTACTGGAAGCAGAGTTCCACAGAGGAGTCTGGAATTTATGGGGTCGATCCCACTTGGGTTTTTTTGTGGATGCAGTAAAGGAACAGTATTACACTATTGGAAACTATAAGGACCAGTACATGAGATGGACCACACTGCGGCAAGAGAGGGGCCAAGCAGTTCTAGAGTTCACCAATAACTTCCATACCTTGCACACCAAACTGGGTATCAAAGACTCCGAGTGACATTTGGTTATGAAATATCGTGGGGCTCTACATAGATACATCCAGACTGAAATGGATTGTCTAGACATCTCATCACTAGGTGCTTCTTATCGATATGCTATTAAAATTGAGCAGAAATTTGAGCACTAGAACAAACAGGAGTTCGGGTCTGCAAATACGCAACAACCAAAGTATGACAAAGACGGCCCTAACACAAATTCTCTCGAAAACCAGTCCAAGACACAAGAAAAGAAGGGTCATGGGAAGAAAAAGAAGGACACTGGAAAATGATGTGATTTCCACAAAAGCACCTGGCACAACACCGGTGAATGTCGCTCAAAACAATGATTGGTGGTCAAGATCAAAGACAAGGAGCCGAACCCTGATTCAGAATCTGATTCTGAAAATACTGGTAAATGACAGATCATTGACGTAGACTCCACTGCTATTGTCGCGACCACAACAATTCAACCAGAAGAGCCAACAGATCCTGAAGAGGGGGAGAACCTTTTTCATTCACAGATGTGGGTGAAAGGGACCCCGCTGCATTTTATTGTTGATAGCGGAAGCAAGAAAAACCTCATCTCAACAGAGGTCATCTAACAGTTTGGATTTTCGACAACACCACACCCGCAACCATACAATATCGAGTGTCTTCGGTAAGGACGAAATCTCCATGTCATCCAACAATGTCGATTGTCATACGACATCCAACCCTTCAAGGATGAGGTATTATGTGATGTTTCCCCACTGGATGTCTGTGATGTTCTCTTGGGACAACCATATATGTGGAGACGCCATGATGTTTATGAGACTCGACCCCATAGTGTCACTGTTACTTTGGGGGGTCATCTCTACAGAATACCAGAGGTAGTTCCAAATACTGTTCCACCTAAAAAGTGCTGCAAGGTAGTATTTCATACTGCAAAATTCATCTTCTTCATAATCAAAAGGAGAACAAAATGACACCGCAACCACTACAGGCTTTCCAAAAGCACCTTTTATCCAACAGAAGCAGGCCGACAAGGCTACAAAAAAGTGTGAATATTCCTTCTACATATCATCCTCTCATGTATCTCAACTTTTTGAATAGCCTCAACCTCAACAGATTCATGACAGATTTCCACAAACTAAGCAACGCGACGTCTCCAGCAAGACAAGTAGCTCACCAAGATGTAGATTACACAAACGTTTTTTCCTCTCCCTCGAGAAATCAACGAAATGGAGACCATTGCTTCCTAAGGAGGGAGGATTGATCCAGGTGGATATCGGTGGCCACCCACCTTTTCCATATGGCTCAAAACAGTTTTCTGGCAATTTTGACAATTTACTATTTTTAGCAAGTTTTAACTTTCGGGGCCAATTTGAGGGTCCAAATGAAGGTTTTTTGAGATATAGGTTCTCAATGATATTTGAAGGCATGATTGATCCCCCAGAATGAATCTACTTGGCGATACCTTTCCAACGAGCTATCACACGCCTAAAATGAAAATCGTATGCAAAACTTACGACCCCGGGAAGTTGATGTACTCACTTACCCAAATGGGGCCCACATGACTTTTTCCACTTCATCTCTTAGGGTTAGGTTTTTGGATGTCTTGGGTTTTTGGAATTCCTGCTTATTGTAAAAATTCCTTCAGAGCCTCATTTTAATCATTTTTCTTGCGAATTCGAATAGCCATCACATCTCTTTTCAGAGATAAGCTGCCACCAATCTAGCGAGTCTTTCACTATGTATTTTTAGACTCTTTGTACATTTCTTTCATTAATAGAAATCGTGTATTGTTGTATATCTATGACTCTTGTTATATTTCTTCTATATCTCTGTTATAGTGTTGTCTCTCTTGCAATATCTCTGAATATTTTTGTATTATATCTCTGCTCTCGTTTCGTGCCCAAAATAATCTGGATCAGTGGTATCAGAGCAGGCTTCACTTGATCATTTTCAATGCATGTCCCTGACGAGGTATGAGTATAGAAAGTTGGGTATCGAGCTTGTCTCTCTTGAGGACAATCATTCTCTCACACCCAAGAAACCCTCAATGGCATAAGAAAATAAAAATGACAGAGTAGACGATCCTATCAGTCTGTTTCTTGAGCAAGCTCTCACGTGACAGAGGGATGGAATAATGAAGAATTTTTCCCACATCCTTCAATGCCTCCCGATAGCATCAGGCGCATCTTCATCGAGCGACCACTTTGGAGGGACTTTGTCTTTCAAGATACAAGTTAATTTTGATATTCCCGTATTTGAAGGTCAAATAGATGCAGATGCCCTAGATAAATGGTTAAATCTGCTAGAAGGTTATTTCTCTGTTCATAATTTTTTCGACAAGGAAAAGATCACCTTCGCACTCTTTAAGGCTCTCCCCCATGTCAAACATTAGTGGGAAACTTACTGGGAGCATAGTTCCACAGAGGAGTCTAGAATTTATGGGGCCAATCCCACTTGGGATTTTTTTGTGGATGCAGTAAAGGAAAAGTATTACCCTGTTGGAAACTATGAGGACCAGTACATGAGATGGACCACACTGCAGCAAGAGAGAAGCCAAACAGTTCCGGAGTTCACCAATACCTTCCATACCTTGCGCACCAAGCTGGGTATTAAATACTCTGAGTGACATTTGGTTATGAAATACCGTGGGGCTCTACAAAGATACATTCAGACTGAAATGGATTTTCTAGACATCTCATCACTAGGTGCTGCTTATCAATATGCTTTTAAAATTGAGCAGAAATTTAAGAACCAGAAAAAACGGGAGTTCGGGTGTGCAAATCCGCAACAGCCAAAGTATGACAAAGATGTCCCTAACAAAAAGTCTCCCGAAAACCAGTCCAAGACACAGGAAAATAAGGGTCAGGGGAAGACAAAGAAGGACACCGAAAAATGGTGTGATTTCCACAAAATCCCCTGGCACAACAACGATGAGTGTCACTCAAAACAGTCATTGGTGGCCGAGATCAAAGACAATGAGTCGAACCCTGATTCATAATCTGATTCTGAAAACACTGGTAAATGACAGATCATTGACACAAACCCCACTACTATTTTCGCGACCACAACAATTCAACAAGAAGAGCCAACAGATCTTGAATAGGGTTGTGCCTTTTTCATTCACATATGTGGATGAAAGGGAACCCGCTGCATTTTATTGTTGATAGCGGAAGCCAGAAAAACCTCATCTCAACAGAGGTCGTCAAACAGTTGGGATTGTCTACAACACCACTCTCGCAGCCATACAACGTCGAGAGGCTTCAGCAAGGATGAGATGTTCGTGTCAGCCAACAATGTCGATTGTCATACAACATCCAACCCTTCAAGGATGATGTATTATGCGATGTTGCTCCACTAGATGTCTGTGATATTCTCTTGGGCCAACCATATATGTGGAGACGCCATGTTGTTTATGAGTCTCGACCCTGTAGTGTCATTGTTACTTTGGGGGTCATCTCTACAGAATACCAGAGGTAGTTCCGACTACTGTTCCACCTAAAAAGTGTCGCAAGGTAGTATCTCATACTGCAAAATTCAGCTTCTTCACAATCTTTTCAAAAGAAAAACGAAAGGACACTCCAACCACTACAGACTTGCTCAAAGCACCTTCTATCCAACAGAAGTAGGTCGACAAGGCTGCAGCAAAGTGTGAAGATTCCTTCTGCACATTTTCCTCTCATGTATCTCGACTTGTTAAACAACCTCAACCTCAACAGGTTCATGATAGATTTCCACAAACTGAGCAACGCAACGTCTCCAGCAAGACAAGCAGCTCACCAAGATGCAGATTCAACAAATGCTTTTCCCTCTCCTTCAGGAACTCAACGCAATGGAGAAAATTTCTTCCTAAGAAGGGAGGATTAATCCAGGTGGATATCGATGGCCACCCACCATTTCCAAATGGCTCAAAATAGTTTTCTGACAATTTTGACAATTTACTATTTTTAGCAGGTTTTAACTTTCGGGGCCATTTTGAGGGTCCAAATGAAGGTTTTTCGAGATCTATGTTCTCAATGATAATTTAAGGCATGATTTATCCCCCAAAATTAATCTCCTTGACGATACCTTTCCAACGAGCTATCACACGCTTAAAACGGAGACCGTATGCAAAAGTTACGACCCCGAGAAGTTTATGTACCCACTTACCCAGACGGGGCCCACATGACTTTTGGCGCTTCATCTCTTAGAGTTATATTTTTGGATGTCTAGGGTTTTTGAAATTTGTGCTTATTGTAAAAAGGTATTCAGAGCCTCATTGTAATCATTTTTCTTGTGAATGTGAGTATCCGTCAAATCTCTTCTCAGAGATAAGCTATCACCATTCTAGCGAGTCTTTCACTCTGTATTTTTACAGTATTTGTACATTTCTTTCATTAATAGAAATCATGTATTACTGTATATCTATGAATCTTATTATATTTTCGCTATATCTTTGTTTTATTGTTGTCTCTCTTGCAATATCTCTGAATATTTCTGTGTTATATCTCCACTCTAGTTTTCTACTGAAAATAATCTAGATCAGTGGTATCATAGTAGGTTGCTCTTGATTGTTTTCAATGCATGTCCCCGACAAGGTATGAGTATATTAAGTTGGGTCTTGAGCTTGTCTCTCTTGAGGAAAATCGCTCTCGCACACCCAAGAAACCCTCAATGGCGGAGGAAAATAAAAACGATGGAGCAGACAATCCTATCAGTCTGTTTCTTGAGCAAGCTCTCATGCGATAGAGGGACGAAATGATGGAGAATTTTTTCCACATCCTTCCATGCCTCCCGATAGCATCAGGCACATCTTCATCAACAGGCCACTTTGGAGGCACCTCATCTTTCAAGGTACAGGTTAGTTTTGATATTCCCATATTTGAAGGTCAAATAGATGCATATGCCCTAGATAAATGGTTAAATCTGCTAGAAGGTTATTTCTATGTTCATAATTTTTCCAACAAGGAAAATATCACCTTCGCACTCCTTAAGGCTCTCCCCCATGTCAAAAATTTGTGGGAAAATTACTGAGAGTAGAGTTCCACATAGGAGTTTGAAATTTATGGGGCCGATCCCACTTGGAATTTTTTTGTGGATGCAGTAAAGGAACAATATTACCCTATTGGAAACTATGAGGACTAGTACATGAGATGGACCAAAATGCGAAAAGAGAGGGGCCAAGAAGTTCTGGAGTTCACCAATACCTTCCATACCTTGCGCACCAAGCTGGGTATCAAAGACTCTGAGCGACATTTGGTTCTGAAATACCATGGGGCTCTACA
>JZKD02S2224200.1:175672-185814 GCA_000966675.3 Picea glauca
CCTTCCATACCTTGCGCACCAAGCTGGGTATCAAAGACTCTGAGCGACATTTGGTTCTGAAATACCATGGGGCTCTACACAGATACATCCAAACTGAAATGGATTTTCTGGACATTTCATCACTAGGTGCTGCTTATCGATATGCTGTTAAAATTGAGTAGAAATTTAAGCACCAGAACAAACGGGAGTTTGGGTCTGCAAATCCGTAACAACCAAAGCATGACAAAGACAGCCCTAACAAAAAGACTCCCGAAAACTAGTCCAAGACATAGGAAAAGAAGGGTCACGGGAAGACAAAGAAGGACACCAGAAAATGGTGTGATTTCCACAAAAGCCTCTGGCACAACACCGATGAATGTCGCTCAAAACAGTCATTGGTGGTTGAGATCAAAGACAAGTAACTGAACCCTGATTCAGAATCTGATTCTGAAAATACTGGTAAAGGAAAGATCATTGACGCAGACCCCACTGTTATTTTCGCGACCACAACAATTCCACCAGAAGAGCCAACAGATCCTGAAGAGGGAGAGTGATTTTTTCATTCACAGTTGTTGATGAAGGGGACCCCGCTGCATTTTATTATTGATAGCGGAAGCCAGAAAAGCCTCATCTCAGTAGAGGTCATCAAACAGTTAGGATTGTCGACAACACCACACCTACAGCCATACAACATCGAGTGGCTTCGACAAGGATGAGATCTTTGTGTCAGACAATAGTGTCGATTTTCATATGGCATCCAACCCTTCAAGGATGAGGTATTATGTGATGTTTCCCCACTGGATGTCTGTGATGTTCTCTTGGGCCAACCATATATGTGGAGACGCCATGTTGTTTATGAGTCTTGACCCCGTAGTGCCATTGTTAATTTGGGGGGTCATCTCTATAGAATACCAGAGGTAGTTCCAACTACTGTTCCACCTAAAAAGTGCCGCAAGGTAATATCTCATACTGCAAAATTCAACTTCTTCACAATCTGTTCAAAAGGAGAACAATAGGACACTACAACCATTGCAGGCTTGCCCAAAGCACCTTCTATCCAACAGAAGTAGGTCGACAAGGCTGCAGTAAAGTGTGAAGATTAATTTTGCGCATTGTCCTCTCATGTATCTCGACTTGTTGAATAGCCTCAACCTCAACAAGTTCGTGACAGATTTCCACAAATTAAGCAATGCGACGTCTCCAACAAGACAAACAGCTCATCAAGATGCAGATTCAACAAACACTTTTCTCTCTCCCTCGGGAAATCAACGCAATGGAGACCATTGCTTCCTAAGGAGGGGGGATTGATCCAGGTGGATATCGGTGGCCACCCACCTTTTCGAAATGGCTCAAAACAATTTTCTAGCAATTTTGACAATTTACTATTTTTAACAGGTTTTAACTTTCGGGGCCATTTTGGGGGTCCAAAAGAAAGTTTTTCGAAATCAAAGTTTTCAATGATATCCAAAGGCATGATTGAGCCCCCAAAATGAATCTCTTTGACGATACCTTTTCAACGAGCTATCACACGTCTAAAACATAGATCGTATGCAAAAGTTACGACCCCGGGATGTTGATGTACTCACTTACCCAAACGGGGCCCACATGACTTTTGGTGATTCATCTCCTAGGGTTAGGGTTTTGGATGTCTAGGGTTTTTGGCATTCCTGCTTATTGTAAAAATACCTTCATAGCCTCATTGTAATCATTTTTCTTGCTAATGCGAGTAGCCATCACATCTCTTCTCAGAGATAAGTTGCCACCATTATAACGAGTCTTTCACTTTGTATTTTTATAGTCTTTGTACATTTGTTTCATTAATAGAAATCGTGTATTATTGTATATCTGTTAATATTGTTATATTTCCGCTATATCTTTGTTATATTGTTGTCTCTCTTGCAATATCTTTGAATATTTTTGTGTTATATCTCTACTCTGAGTATAGCAAGTTGGGTCTCGAAGAACTTGAGGACAATCTCTCTCGCACACCCAAGAAACCCTCAATGGTGGAAAAAAATAAAAATGACGGAGAAGACAATCCTATCAGTCTGTTTCTTGAGCAAGCTCTCACGCGACAAAGGGACAAAATGATGGAGAATTTTTCCCACATCCTTCAATGCCTCTCGATAACATTAGGTGCATCTTCATCAAGCGGCCACTTTGGAGGCACCTTGTCTTTCAAGGTACAAGTTAATATTGATATTCTCATATTTGAAGGTCAAATAGATGCAGATGCCCTAGATAAGTGGTTAAATCTGCTAGAAGGTTATTTCTCTGTTCATAATTTTTCAACAAGGAAAAGATCACCTTCGCACTCCTTAAGGCTCTCCCCCATGTCAAACATTGGTGGGAAACTTACTGGGAGCAGAGTTCCACAGAAGAGTCTGGAATTTATGGGGCCGATCCCACTTGGGATTTTTTTGTGGATGTGGAAAAGGAACAGTATTACCTTGTTGGCAACTATGAGGACTAGTACATGAGATGGACCACACTGTGGAAAGAGAGGGGCCAAGCAGTTCCAGAGTTCACCAACACCTCCCATACCTTGTGCACCAAGCTGGGTCTCAAAGAATCCGAGCGACATTTGGTTCTGAAATACAGTGGGGCTCTACACAGATACATCCAGACTGAAATGGATTTTCTGGTCATCTCATCACTAGGTGCTTCTTCTCGATATGTTGTTAAAATTGAGCATAAATTTAAGCACCAGAACAAACGGGAGTTCGAGTCTGCAAATATGTAACAACCAAAGTATGACAAAGACGACCCTAACAAAAAGTCTACCGAAAACCAGTCTAAGACACAGGAAAAGAATTGTTATGGGAAGACAAAGAAGGACACTGGAAAATGGTGTGATTTCCACAAAATCCCCTGGCACAACACCGATGAATGTCGCTAAAAACAGTGATTGGTGGTTGATATCAAAGACAAGGAGCCGAACCCTGATTCAAAATCTGATTTTGATAAAACTGGTAAAGGACAGATCATTGACGCAGACCCCACTGCTATTGTCTCGACCACAACAATTCAACCAGAAGAGCCAACAGATCCTGAAGAGGGGAAAGGCCTTTTTCATTCACAGATGTGGGTGAAGAGGACCTCACTGCATTTTATTGTTGATAGCGGAAGCTAGAAAAACCTCATCTCAGTAGAGGTCGTCAAATAGTTGGGATTGTCGACAACACCACACCTGCATCCATACAACATGGAGTGGCTTCAACAAGGATGATATTTTCGTGTCATCCAATAGTGTCGATTGTCATACGGCATCCAACCCTTCAAGGATGAGGTATTATGTGATTTTGTCCCACTGGATGTCTGTGATGTTCTCTTGGGATAACCATATATGTAAAGACGTGATGTTGTTTATGAGTCTTGACCCCGTAGTGTCATTGTTAATTTGGGGGGTCATCTCTACAGAATACTAGAGGTAGTTCTGACTACTGTTCCACCTAAAAAGTGTCGCAAGGTTGTATCTCATACTGCAAAATTCAGCTTCTTCATAATTTGTTCAAAAGGAGAACAAAAGGACACTGCAACCACTGCAGGCTTGCCCAAAGCACCTTCTATCCAATAGAAGCAGGTCGAAAAGGCTGAAGCAAAGTGTGAAGATTCCTTCTGCACATCATCCTCTCATGTATCTCGACTTTTTGAGTAGCCTCAACCTCAAGAGGTTTGTGACAAATTTCCACAAACTGAGCAACGCGACGTCTCCAGCAAGACAAGCAACTCACCAAGATGCAGATTCAACAAACGTTTTTCCCTCTCCCCTGGGAACTCAACGCAATGGATACCATTCCTTTATAAGGAGGGAGGATTGATCCAGGTGGATATCGGTGGCCACCCACCTTTTCCAAATGGCTCAAAACAGTTTTTTGGCAATTTTGGCAATTTACTATTTTTAGCAGGTTTTAACTTCCAGGGCCATTTTGAGGGTCCAAATGAAGGTTTTTCGAGATAGAGATTTTCAATGATAGTTGAAGGAATTATTCATCCCCCAAAATGAATCTCCTCGACGATACCTTTCCAACGAGCTATCACACGCCTAAAAGGGAGATGGTATGCAAAAGTTACGACCCTAGGAAGTTGATGTACTCACTTACCCAAATGAGGCCCACATGACTTTTGGCGCTTCATCTCCTAGGGTTAGGTTTTTGGATGTATAGGGTTTTTGGCATTCCTGATTATTGTAAAAAAGCCTTCAGAGCCTCATTGCAATTATTTTTCTTGCGAATGTGAGTAGCCGTCACATCTCTTCTCATAGATAAGCTGCCACCATTCTAGCGAGTCTTTCACTCTGTATTTTTACAGTCTCTGTACATTTCTTTCATTAATAGAAATTGTGTATTACTATATATCTATGACTGTTGTTATATTTCTTCTATATCTCTATTATATTTTTGTCTCTCTTGTAATATCTCTGAATATTTATGTGTTATATCTCTGCTCTTGTTTCGTGCCAAAAATAATCTGGATCAGTGGTATCAGTGCAGACTGCTCTTGATCATTTTTAGTGCATGTCCCTGACGAGGTTTGAGTATAAAAAGTTGGGTCTCAAGCTTGTCTCTCTTGATGACAATTGCTCTCGCACACCCAAGAAACCCTCAATGGCGGAAGAAAATAAAAACGACGAAGCAGACGATCCTATCAGTCTGTTGCTTGAGCAAGCTCTCACGCAATAGAGGGACGAAATGATGGAGAATTTTTCCCACATCCTTCAACGCCTCCCGATAGAATCAGGTGCATCTTTATCAAGGGACCACTTTGGAGTCACCTCACCTTTCAAGGTACAGAGTAATTTTGATATTCTCGTATTTGAAGGTCAAATAGATGCAGATGCCCTAGATAAATGGTTAAATCTGCTAGAAGGTTATTTCTCTGCTCATAATTTTTCCGACAAGGAAAAGATAACCTTCGCACTCCTTAAGGCTCTCCCCCATGTCAAACATTGGTGGGAAACTTACTGGGAGCAGACTTCCACAGAGGAGTCTAGAATTTATGGAGCCAATCCCACTTGGGATCTTTTTGTGCATGCGGTAAAGGAACAGTATTACCCTGTTGGCAACTATGAAGACCAGTACATGAGATGGACCACACTGCAGTTCCGGTGTTCACCAATACCTTCCATACCTTGCACACCAAGATGGGTATCAAAGACTCCGAGCAACATTTGGTTCTGAATACCGTGGGGCTCTACACAGATACATCCAGACTTAAATGGATTTTCTAGACATCTCATCACTAGGTGCTTCTTATCGATATGTTGTTAAAATTGAGAAGAAATTTAAGCACTAGAAAAAATGGGAGTTCGTGTCTGAAACTCTGCAACAACCAAAGTATGACAAAGATGACCCTAACAAATACTCTCCCGAAAACTAGTCCAAGACTCAGGAAAAGAAGGGTCATGGGAAGACAAAGAAGGACACCGAAAAATGGTGTGATTTCCAAAAAACCCCTGGCACAACACCGATGAATGTCGCTAAAAACAGTGATTGGTGGCCGAGATCAAAGACAAGGATCCGAACCCTGATTCAAAATATGATTCTGAAAATACTGGTAAAGGACAGATCATTTACGCAGACCCCACTGTTATTTTTGCGACCGCAACAATTCAAACAGAAGAGCAAATAGATCCTGAAGAGGGGGAGCACATTTTTCATTCACAGATGTGGGTGAAGGGGACCTCGCTGCATTTTATTGTTGATAGCGAAAGCCAAAAAACCTCATCTCAACAGAGGTCGTCAAACAGTTGGGATTGTCGACAACACCACACCTGCAACCATACAACATCGAGTGGCTTTGGCAAGGACGAGACCTCCATGTCAACCAATAGTGTCAATTGTCATACGACATCCAACCCTTCAAGGATGAGGTATTATGTGATTTTGCCCCACTGGATGTCTGTGATGTTCTCTTGGGCCAACCATATATATCGAGACGCCATGTTGTTTATGAGGCTCGACCCAGTAGTGTCATTGTTACTTTGGGGGGTCATCTCTACAGAACACCAGAGGTAGTTCCGACTATCATTCCACCTAAAAAGCGCCGCAAGGTAGTATCTCATACTGCAAAATTTAGCTTCTTCACAATCTGTTCAAAAAGAGAACGAAAGGACACTGCAACCACTGCAGGATTGCCCAAAACACCTTCTATCCAACAGAAGCAGGTTGACAAGGATGTAGCAAAGTGTGAAGATTCCTTCTTCACATGGTCCTTTCATGTATCTCAACTTGTTGAACAGCCTCAACCTCAACAGGTTCGTGACAGATTTCCACAAACTGAGCAATGTGGCATCTCCAACAAGACAAGCAGCTCACTAAGATGCAGATTCAACAAACGTTTTCCCCTCTCCCCTAGGAACTAAACGCAATGGATACCATTGCTCCTAAGGAGGGAGTATTGATTCAGGTGGATATCGGTGGCCACCCACCTTTTCCAAATGGCTCAAAACAATTTTCTAGCAATTTTGGCAATTTACTAATTTTAGCAGGTTTTAACTTTCAGGGCCATTTTGAGGGTCCAAATGAAGATTTTTCTAGATTGAGGTTCTCAATGATAGCCGAAGGCATGATTGAGCCTAAAAAATGAATATCATCGACAATACATTTCCAACGAGCTATCACACGCATAAAACAGAGATCGTATGCAAAATTTACGACCCAGAGAAGTTGATGTACTCACTTACCCAAACGGGGCCCACATGACTTTTGGCGCTTCATCTCCTAGGGTTAGGTTTTTGGATGTCTAGGGTTTTTGGCATTCCTTCTTATTGTAAAAAGGCCTTTAGAGCCTCATTGTAATCATTTTTCTTGTAAATGCGAGTAGCCGTCACATCTCTTCTCAGAGATAAGCTGCCACCATTCTAACGAGTCTTTCACTCTATATTTTTATAGTCTCTGTACATTTCTTTCAGTAATAGAAATCATGTATTACTGTATATCTATGACTCTTGTTATATTTCCTCTATATTTTTGTTATATTGTTGTCTCTCTTGCAATATCTCTGAAAATTTTTGTGTTATATCTCCGCTCTCGTTTCATGCTGAAAATAATCTGGATGAAACCCCCACCACCATGTGGGGCTTGCATGACCTCACTGTCTAGGATCGTTCACAATAGGGAGATGAATTATCTTTGGGTTCCTTATGAACCCTCAAAATTATATACCATATGCCTTATTTTTTTTTCCCTGCATGGAAATTTGCATTCACGAGCGTCTATTTACCTGAGTGTCGAAGTCCACGTGACCTCAAGACAAAAAATGTGGGCTATCTCTTAACACGTAGGAATTCCGACGCTTCAGAACTCCGGGCTTCGAGAATTCAAGCTACAGTACACCACATTCTTCCCAAATGTTGAATTCACAAATAGTTGAACTACGGTGTCGATCGATGGCTCTTATCATGCGTCCAGATCTATGGTTCACACAAATTTTGGGACTCCAGACATTGGGAGTCCTAACCGCTCCAACACACAATTCTTTTGAATGTGTGAACTCCAAACTTAGCAGATCGGATGGCTAGCTCCCTCCTCATATCAACGATTGAATTTTACTCCATGCTCTAGGATTTAGACCTTTCCACAACAAAACACCTCACATCCTCTAGAGTGTCAAACTACCAAGCTCGCAAAGGGTCCCAATTGACGGTCCATGCATCCACACTAACGAACGATCGATATATATGCTGGCCTTCAGGCCTTCAGTAGTTCTTAACACTTCACACCTCCGTTCTCTCGGACTGTTGGTCTCTCGAACTACTAACACTCTTCTGATAGGTGGCCTTGATGTCGACGACCAAGGTTTGTTCCAGCCTTCGTAGATTCGGGAAACTTGCCTCCTTTTCAACACTTACCTCAAAACATCTGAATTCGTGAAGTACGAAAGACTTCAATGGTTATCACCTTCACTTCTTCCCCAAACCCAATGGTCGTAAATGACTTTGGCTCCTCCTGAACAGATCTCGTCGACTCGTCCTTCACACGAAATGAATTCTTTCTTTTGAGAACTGAATCTGGATACCCTTCTTGAGATTCGCAAACTTTAAAATACTTAGGCTTAGACACATGTCTTGCACTACTTCTCCTGAGCTTGAGACTTATAAAATATCCCGCGCACTCCTTATGCTAGCTCACCTTGAGACTCTTTCAACACGTGACTAAATGTTGGAACTGTGCACACCTTGTGAGGGTCTTCTCGAGTATTTATACTCATACGAGTATACATGAACTCCTTGCATTCACTTTGTACAATTCACTCTATCTCTCCTGAGCTATCAAGTCTGAAAATGGTTCCTTCTTCACACTCCTTGTGTGGCCACTGTGCACTCCTTGCACCAACGTTTCAGAAGATAAACAATTGAAACTTATAAAACATTACAATTTCATTCATTTAATCATGAAATGCATGCACAAGCATATAAAAAAATAAAGCAAATAACACAACATTACCCAGTTACTCAAACACAAGCATGTGTAGAGATCTAAAAGAAATTATTTTCTGTAATATTCATTCAGAAAATATTTAGACAGTGTCTTACAGCTCTCAGCTTCTTCTCTACAATCCTTCAACAACTCTTCAACAACAACTCTCTACAATTCTCTTCAGCAATTACAATACTCTTCAACAAGAAATCGCAATAACCTCAGCAACCTCTTTTGGGTGTAGATTACATACATTTATACATGGAGGGGCTTCTCGAGCCTTCCTTTCGACTACTCTAGTGCTTTCACATCGTAATTAAATAATTCCACCACTAAGGATTATTACAATAAATGGATAATTACAACCCAGATATGAGTCGATGCTCGATATTGCTACAATCCTACAACTAATTAAGGAGATTAAAATTTCATGTGACCTCATACAATGACTCAAGCCTCAAAACATTTAATAGGATTTTAATTACAATACTATCAAAATAATAAATGACACGCTCCCCATGGGATCCAAAATAGTTTGAATGTGTGCCCTGGATGCTGAGTTGTCCTCCACTTGGCCTCATTGAATGTTGATGACCAAGTATTTCTCTGTATTCTTCATTTCCTGTACCTTTAGTCATCCATTCCTCTAAAAATTCCATCTCTTCCTCAAAATTCATCAACTCGGAAGGTTGAATTTGATGTCTCCTTTTTTATTTAAGAAATAGCTTAGATTCTATTTCTCTAATCACATTTTCATGTTCATCATTCTCTTCTATCCCTACATCCTTTAATTTAAATTGAAAATTAAGATTTACTTATGCCTCCTCAGATGCTAAAAAGATGTTCCTATCACTGCTAGGTACTTGTGAAGATGTTTGCTTCCTGGATGTACTTTCTTCTTCTCACTCAAGTTCCATCAACAATCTTTCCAGGAGCTTAATTTCTTCATTCCAATTTGTAAGCATTGCAACTGGATGTTTCTTTTCATCTTTCTCTTGGCTATCTCCATGAGCCAATTTCTCCTTTCTTTCTACAACAACAAGTCCCCCTAACTTTATGTCATCATTTTCTTTGAAAAATTGTGCATGGACTTCCTCTTGGATGTCCTTATGAAACAATCTTTCCTCATCCTCCATCAAAATTTGATTATGATCTTGTCTTCTTGAAATGTTTTTATACATTTATTTTTCTTCCTTCGTCCCCTTAACATATTCAAGTGATTCATCACCTACTAATCATGCAATCACACACAAATTTTCAGTTACAAAAACATAAGGCTTACTAGACTTCCTTGATTCCTCTGCCAGCACATCCACATGTTGATTTGAAATCTCCAAAGAGTTCATGAGACTTCCTGCAAGTCTCTCCCTCTCTAAGAAATCTGTGAGACTCTCAAAAGGTCTCATCTCAACATCATCCTCTCCAAGGATGTCTCCCTACTTTGGTTCACAGTAGTGAACTTCTTCCTCAATCAATGGCCTCTATTTGAACTCAACTCCTCTAAGTTTCTCATTTTGTATCCAAGCATTCATTCTCTGCTTCAGTTTCTCCAATCTTTCCCTCAACGTCTCCTCATATAACTGCATTACTGGCCACTAGACCATGTTTTCCATGCTCAATCCTTGTCCTTGGTTCTCTTTGATCTCCCTCTATAGTAGTTGTCTTAAGTGACTGAGTTGTACTCTTAGCTCAACCAACTCTTTGCCAATTTCCTCTTGACCAATCTTCTTCCTTATGCCATCT
>JZKD02S2224200.1:210417-226077 GCA_000966675.3 Picea glauca
CATCTTCCTTCAGCGCATCAAAGCTGTTTTTATTTTCTAAAGTTGCCTCTTCTGATTGAGTGGCCTTTGGGGCCTGGGCTTGTGGACCATTTCGCCTTGATTGCCTTCGTCGATTTGGTACGGGCTGAAACTCATCTTCTTTGATTGGACCCGGCTCCTCAGAGGATTTGGGGCGGCTTCTTGCGAAGTGACCGTAATCATGACACCGGAGGCACTTAAAAGGAATCTGTTCGTAGTCCAGCTCTTGGATATGGCACCAATCCCCCAGGGAGAGCTTAATGGCTTCCGGAAGACCTTTCTCRAGGTTRACCTCAACACAAATGCGAGCRCAGGTAAACTRGTCCCCTTTCGGCTCTKCCCTGTCCAGGAAACGCCCAAGCTTATTTCCAATGTCCTTCAGAGAACTTTTCCCCCAGAGATGCAAGGGAAGGTGAGGCAGCCTAACCTAGACAGGGGCTGCGGTGATCTCGGCTTCGGGGTTGAAGTCCAGAGTGCAGGGGGCTAAGAACAGTCCTCTCGGCCCCATAAAATAGGGTCCAGATCGGAACACTAGATCACAGTCCTCTTTGCTCGTGAATATGAAGACAAAAAACCCCCTACCTACAGCTAACAGAGTGACGCCTCCCTGTATCAACGGCTCCCAACGATCAATCATCCATGCCTCCACCATTTTGGGGCTAGGCCATAACCCCGTAAACTTTTCGATGAGAGCCTTGTCTGCTAGATGGAGGGAAAGCTTGCAAGGCTCCTCTGAAGATAGCTCCAGAGAAGGGATCTCCTCCATCCTCTTAACAAACTTGGACGGGAGAAAAGGCTTGGATTTGGGTCCTGCCGAGCGGACCAACGCTTTGAATGCTTCCAATCGGGCTTTTCCTCTCTCGCCATTCAGATCTGGGGCCATTGTAGCAGGCCGTCGACCTCCAGCGAGTCCAGTTGCAGCGGCAAGCACGCATGAAAAAACGCGGCGAACAGTCCATGCAGGATCGCTTTTGAAGGTGCCGATTCGCGTCCCTGTACGCAGGAAACCTGGTCGACTGCTGCCGTCGAGGATCCTCGCTCCTGCACACAAAAACCAATGCTTGGGCGGCTACGGTTTGGTCCCTAGCTGTGGCATACTCCGTCTCGCCTCATCTCGTCGAGTCCTCAAGATCGATATCCCATTAACAAATAACACATATTAACATATATACTATAACTAAATATTAAATAAACAATAAGTAATAATAACATAACCAACCACAGTTAAACAGATTTAAGATTTAGTTACTCTCTAATTAAAAAACTAAATATTAAATAAACAATAAGTAATAATAACATAACCAACCACAGTTAAACAGATTTAAGATCTAGTTACTCTCCAATTAAGAGTACATGATTTAAACAATTTGTAGATCTTATCTAAAATCTTAAAAAAAATTAAAAAGAAAAATTGTGTTCTTGGTGTCAAAAAATTTGAATTAGAGTTATATAATAATCTAAAAATAAATATAGAACTGTGTATGAAGAAAGTTCACAAATCTCCATATTAAGTCATTCTTCCAATGAAATACTTATCTCCTTGTGGATAAAGTCTCAAATCCTTCAGGTGAAATTCTCCTTGTGGATAAGGTCCCAAATCCTTCAGGTGAAATTGATAAGGTCTCAAATCCTTGAGGTGAAATTCTCCTTGTGGATAAGGTCCCAAATCCTTCACGTGAAATTCTTCTTGTGGAGAAGGTCCACACACTAGTGCATTTGGGTCAAATTTCGACGGCGCGTTCGATGTAATTGCCACTTTATATTGTCAGAAGAACGACAAACATCAGACCCCCTCAAACTTCATTTCACAGGACGTCGCTTTTCCGACAACATAGTTTTTGTCTGTATTGCGACGTTATATGATGCCATGTGTCATCATGAATTGGATTGTCCAACCCCCATATAGACGTCGTAAGACCGACGTTTAGGTCGTGGCAATACCGATGTAGTGGATGTGGCAAGAGAGATGTTTTAGACGTGGCAAGAGAGACGTTTCAAAGGTGGCAAGAGAGACGTTCTGAAGGTGGAAAGAGAGACGTTTTAAAGGTGGCAAAAGAGACGTTCCAGAGGTGGCCAGAGCGACATTCTGAAGGTGGAAAGAGAGACGTTTTAAAGGTGGCAAGAGAGACGTTTCAGAGGTGGAAAGAGAGACGTTGTGAAGGTGGCAAGACCGACGGGACGAGGTATCATCTCCAATGTGGTTTCTATGGGAGCGGCACTATTGGATGTGGCAAGAGCGACGTCCTGTAGGTGGCAAGAGTGACGGCCTAGAGTTACTAGCTCCGACGTGGTTGCTATGGGAGCGACAATCTTGGAGGTGGAAAATATCCATGGTAACACTTCTTATAAGAACACTACTCAATCAATATTGTATCACTTAAGTTGAATCCAATCGTTTTCAGTAATTAGGGTTATTACATATAACACTAGTAATGGTATAGCCCTATCTATGTTTCTTTCCCATTTTATTACTATGGTGTTAATTAAGCTGAGAAGAACCATAGCTTAGTATAACACTTGTATAGGCTGTAAAGACTGTTGTACCATATTCTATCTTAATGGGATTGATACTATAACTAGGATCACACATAATTTGATGTTGGAATACTGTGAATCCCATAAAGGTTACTGCTAGCTAAACACTAGAAGCTTAGTAATACAAGAGACATCATGTTGTTATTATATATGAATAGTACATAGAAATTCAAGATTTTAGCAGCAAATATTTAGCTTACAAATGCTCAAAAACGAAGAAATGTATGCAGCCTCTAAAAGATAGAGCCTTTAGGGAAAAAAAAAAGAAAGAAATATCAAGATTGAAGGAAGACATTATCGTATACCAAGTTAGTAATGGAAGCATTAGCCTTAGATAGAGGAGCTACCAAAGGAGTCTGAGATATAAATTGGATTATGAGGTGTTCTTTTACATGTGATGTGATGTGAAGTCATGTGTATTCTATGCAAGAAACTCAGATTGGGAAACCAGTTAATTGGTTTCAGAAGCACAATTCAAAGGAAATTCAGTCTACAGTGAAGAGGCTTATCGGGTATTTTAAGCCAAAATCTCTTGGTTCAATGTTGGAAGCATCGATAATCTAATGGTGAATTCCAACAATTGGTTATGCAGAAATGTAGTTTTAGTCACAACAACAACTTCTTTCATTCAATTGCATAATGGAAACATATCCTAATATAGGTGAAATAAAGAGTGTTTATGGATTTGGTTCTAGTTTATTTAAGCTGGCTTAGACCTACCTACATGAACAATAAAAGGCTTAAACATGCTTAACTCTTCGATATGGTGTACTGCAGAGGCTAGAAGGACCTTGTAGATGAATGGATGAAGACCACTAGTAATGTTGTTGTAGCTGCAATTGCAGGTATGGTATTGGTCCCAAACAGTTACTGAAGATTGTCCTATGTTTTAGGACTAGGGCTTCTATTTTCAAATACTTTTTTTTCATATGCATCATTTTGCATGTTGCAGGTACCTTGCTAGATTGTGTTTTACCTGCAAGTGCAGATGATGAAAATGGAATCCCTTCACCCCCACTTGACGAGGGAGCCTTTATGGCAACCCAAATGACTTCAATAGAAATATCTCAAGTAGTCTTTAAATATTTGTACAGTTTGGTCTCTTCATAAATGTGCTTAAAGCTGTGATATCATTTGGTCATGGACGAAACAAAGGATGACATATCATTTGGTCATGGAAGAAACCCAGTTTCTTCCATGAACAAATGGTATCTCAGCTTCAAAAACATTGAGGAAGAGACCAAACTTGAATATGAAAAGAAGGAGAATATTGTTCGTCTTTGTAAGAAATTGATGTGTGATTGTAGGTTCTAATTGGTATCTATACTTTGATTATGAGCTTGTTGTGAATGACTGATTTTCTGCTTGATGTATGTGCTTCGAAATAAAGATATTGGATGCCATGGATGATGATGGGAGTAAGTTATTCTTGCCTCCCTGCTTTTTAATAGTTTTAATATTTTTATTTTTTGGATTTCATAATACATACTCTATTTTGTGCCTAAAAGATGTTTTTCTCCTAGAGGCACTAGTGTATTAGTTATTTGCTATTATTTATGAACTATGATCATTTATAACATTCTTTATTGTAATCGATGTAGACCCTCATGCTGTTGAAAAGACTAAGAACGATGAATATGATGATCAAAACCAATGCATAGTAGAATGACCCATTAAAATAGAGTGATCAGCTCAACAAATTAATCTGACAAGGAGTAGCAGTCCTTGTGTCGAGAAAGAAAAAAACAAAGAGAGGGGATTGTTGAAAAGGAATGCTCAAATTCAGGTTATCAGAGATTGCTAGGGGCATAGGGTGAGAAACTAAAGTAGTATTATTGTATGTTTTGGCCTTGCGAGACCTCCAATAAGTTTGAAATATAAAGGATACACAGACAATGTGCATCAACACCCCAACTTGAATAGGAATCAGATAATGCATGACTCCTTTCCTCTCCAAAATGTAAGCAAACTAGAATGTAAGGCTAAATTGAAGATAAATGTGGATAATCCACTGTCTACAAAACATTCTTTGGGTTTTTTGGATCTTATGGAACTTATATTTTTTCCTATTTTGAAAAATACTATTAATCTACAATTTTTCTTAAAAAATATAACGAGGGAAAATATATCTGTATCTGCTAGCTATGTTGGATGGAGATTGTAGCGAGAATATAATTTTCTTCTTTGGATATATTTGTACTATAGCAACATGTTTTTAAACTAGGGCTTTTTAATTTAGCAGAAATCGGAATCTCCAGATGATGCATCTGTTAAAGTGAATCTTGAAGAAATAAAAAGAAAACTCGAGGAAGGATATCGAAAAGTGGAAAATGGTTTGTACTCTTATTAGATTGTATTTTTATTTTCAAATTTGTTCCTACGATATTATTAGATTGTGAAGTGGATATTGGCTCATGAACTTGGTAACTAGTGGACTACTGATGTTTTTTGTAGCCAAGAATCAGTGTATCGTTCAAGTAATTAATATGCAAGACCTACCTCAACAGGGCCCTAAACTATTTCATGGTAGACCAGTGTCACAACATCATCGTCAGTGGATGAATAAGCGAAGATAGTGACACCATATTGTAATGTCAAGAAGTCAAGGGGCAGCCCCAAGTTTGTAAAGATCTCTCATGATGAGAAAGTAACCACAGCCTATGATCAATAAAAATTGTAGTCATTGCATTCAATTTATGAATATCTTCCATTTACATCCATGATGCAATTTGAGAATCCCCAACACGACACCAACACTGATATCATTTCAATGCCACCACATTCTTCCCTTCTTTCTTTGACAGTATTGCCCATTTTCTCTAAATCATTTTAGAAAATGAAGAGATCCATGAACCTTCTTCATTTAGGATCCATTTTGGCAGTAAATATGATCCAATTGTCCACTTGGGTTCTCACAGAATCCTTTAAATCTCATTTTGGCACTCCATTCTCCATTCTGTGAAAATTTATTGTACTCCTATTTAGTATGAAGAGAGAAAGGGCCAATATTTAATAATCTCCATGCCTGCGTAATCACAACAGCTCGTCATTTTGATATTTAATATATACATTATAAAAGATCCTTAAAATCGTTGTTAATTCAATTTTATAGTGAACTAGTGTAGAAGTCAATAGATAAGCTCATACTTCCCTAAACAATTTATTATAGATTAACTAAATAACATGGCTTGGAAAATGTAGATATGCTAACAGTAAGAGTATTTCACCCATCCTAAAAGCATCTGCATTTCAGGTGACAAATTGTGATCAGTGTTCTTTCTTGCTGTGATAAGTTCAAGGAGAACAACACCAAATCCATAAACATCATCTTTTACAGATAATTGCCCCTGCATAGCAAACGTTGGTCCAATATACCCCCTGCATATCCAAATTACAATGTGAAAAATTACTTAGTATCGCAAAATTTAGAATTGGGTAATGATAAAGTGAAATCTATTTTCTAAAGAAACTATACTCCTGGGTCCCAGAAAATTAAAAACATAACCAAGAAGGTACGAATCAGCAGGGCGGGGCCAAGACCTGGCAGGCTTGGACTCTCTCTTCTAACTTAGAATTTACTCAAAATTCAGTTATCATGTATAAACTCGAAATATCCTCTTTAATTTTTGGCTTTGCCGCAACGGTCCTACTTTAATGTTTCGATTAAACGTGGTGTCATGCATATTATTGTAATTCATCTTGGAACTGCTACAATCTCAATTAAATTTTAGTTTACAAACACATTGTTTCTTGTCACTAGTTTCTCATTGGATGGAGAGTAGCGAGGTGTTCTGCAGTGTACTATAGAGGAAGCGTTGAGTTCTACAGTGAAAATAGTGAAAATGTTACTTGTCAGCAGTTTGATTAGTGCATATAAATTGGTAACAACAGTCAATGAATTAAATGTGGTTGATTGCAAACAAAATATAAAAAGAGAGGATGTTGTTTTCAAACTGACCAGTCTAACTATGAATATAATGGAGGCGATAGTCATTATTGATGTCGAGAGTGTTAGATGAAAAAGAGGGAAACGACCTCGCTGATTATTCTATTTCTGAAAATATAAACAAGGTGGAAATTTATTTTAATTGGTCAAATTTTATTAGTGTGGTCATACACTTTTTAAGAGGAATGTGATGAGTTGGATGAGCAGGGGAGATAAGTTCAACATTTAGGTTATGATGGTAAGGTTGGATTTTTCACATGGAAAAATAGGATTTTTGAAAAGTGGACAGAGTATAAGATTGGACATTTTACAATGACAAAATAGGATTTTTCTAGAGTGGACAGAGTACATGGCAAGATTTTTTACAATGGCGAAATTGGACTTTTTAGGAGCGGACAGAGTGCATAGAGGGAACTGTGAAATCAATAATGGTGATTGAGAGTAAGAAGTTGGTACTTGAGAGGGTTAATTCCATGAAGATGATTCCGTTGACCTATGGCAACGTTTTTTGAGTTTGTGATATAGTAGCATGAGGTGATTGGTATGTGGGGTGTTGTGTGAAATGGTTTTATTAAGAGAGAAGACGAAAGAAGTTGGATATGCCCAATGATCCTATACGAGTGTCAGAATTTGTTTTTGAGACAGGGGAGCTTTAAAAGGTACATTCGAATTGTTCCATCAGTTTCATTGGTTCAATTTATTCATTGTTTAGAAATTTTGATAATCTGGGTTGTTTTAGAATGGACTAAACATCCAGACAAAGTTTTAAGATAGAATTTTTCATCAATAAAACAAACTTATGACTTTAGGTAAAGTTCCTATGAAATTTGGGAGAACTTCCATGAAAAATGAGAGTTCTCTGAGTACCCCTTATCCCTTGCTGAGAATGATACAGGGCTTGGAAGCATTGGATGGAACAACATCTATAATATTACAGGCTAGAGGCATTTAACAGCCTCAACTACAACTTAACCTAATGAAGCTCTCTCAGTTTGTGGAGAGATTTATGTTTGTATTCTATAATGTAGGAAATAATTAGTTGCCCTGAAATTATAAATAGGAACTTGGAGAATAAAAAATAGTTATTGAAGCGCATTTTGAAGGTTGTATTGTTTTGTTTATTTTGGAGAAGAGAAGTATTTTCCAAGGCAATCGGATGTCTGCACAATTTATTTTTGTTCCCCTTTATAATTCATTGTTCCTAATTTGTTTTGTCTCCCCTGTAGATTATCACTAGATTTGTAGATTTGTATATCTGACCAATCAGTTGAAATGTGGATTGGGAGGGGAGCTCAGGGTTCTGCACGAATAAGATTGGAACAGAAAGTGAGCTTTGCATCAAGGTAAATCCTAAAAAAGAATTGGCATAAGAGAAAAAGTGCCACATTATCAGTTTTTCTGAAATGAAATCAACATATAAAGGGAAGCATATGCATACAAAGTTCTAGCGGCTCTTGTGCTCATGTGAGTCTGGTCTTCAGAAAAAAATTCTTTCTAAGCCGAAATTTGCAATCTTAGGATTCAATTTTTCTTCCAACAAAATATTTCTTTCTTTAATATCCCAATGAATAATTCACAATTGAAAATCCTCGTGCAAATAGAGAAGCACCCGAGCCACTCCCACTATGATGCTGCAACACTTATGCCAATCAAGCTGGTAGCATTTGTTTGGATTTGTATCCATACATATGCAATGCACTAACTAATTATCATGACCGAACTAAATATTTTGAAACAATAATGCTTTTTATGGACCTACAAAATCGAATGGTACTGACTCACCGAATAGGATTCTATCCAAGCTCTTATTCTGTAAGTACTCGTAAACAAGGAACCTTTCTGACCCCTATGCACAACAACCGAGTAGGTTTACAAGATTTCGATGTTGAATTTTCGCCACAAGTTTAATTTCATTCATAAATTCTTTCTTTCCTTGAATATATTTTATGGACAACTTCTTCATAGCGATTTATTTTCCATCTTGAGTAGTTCCCTGAAATATTCATATAAAAATTATTCGGATGGTGATTTTTCCATGGGCGTGATTTCTTTTCCATCTTGAGTAGTTCCCTGAAATATTCATACAAAAATTATTTGAATGGTGATTTTTCCATGGGCGCGGTGAGAGAAGCCCACTGACTACTATAATTCAATATTTCTATAAGCTGGTAGAAGGTTTCTTAGCCTATTGTATCAAAACCATGAGAAGCACCATGGGGAAAGCTCACGGGAATGTAAGCTTATAGATAATTTCCAAATGCCGAATATCGGTGTCGAATGTCAAGTGTGTGTCCAACTCAGAATGATCACATGAAAAGGTCAAACCCTAGTGTGTGCAGATGTATAAGGAATGCCCAGGTCATAAGTTGTTGATTTTGAATAGACGTTGTTGTCTATTTTCAACAAATATTAAAGGAAAAGGATGCATAACTCAGTGAAAAATAATAGAAACATGCTAGGTGTAAATCACATTCATAGAGGCCAAATAACATTTGCATACAATGGTTCAAATTCTAGCATAATTTCAGGATTATTCATTTTTTTTTTAAATCTAGTTTTCCTTTTGACTAAAGACTCAGGAAGGAGCCAAAAAAGAGCATCCAATGTCAAAATTTCAATACCAATATCACACAGATGGGGTGATTCATTTTGATTGTTATAAACCATTATCTGTGCAGATTTGATAATAGATGCAAATACAACTGCAATGATGATGATTATATGGAAGATTTCTTATGGATATGGGCGTGTTTCTAGGTGAAAGCCTAAATGCTATGAAGTTTTAGATTGTTGAAAGAAGTTTTATTTTATTGGGGGAAATCACAAATATCCAAAAGTATTTCAAGCATACAAGATATCATTTCTTGTGATTTTGAGGTCTCAATTCCAACCTGGAGATTTCATTGCATTTTGGTGTCACCAATGGAGACAAAATGATATAAAGTTCAAATCAATACAACTTTCAAATTAGCACTCAATGTCAATCTATACGAGTTACGAATGGAGGAGCATGTTGCACAACTGTAACATCTTATTTTCAAGTAGCAAAGGAAGTTTTTCTTGTCAAGTTTTGAGTGGGTGAGCCTTAATGATGCTACAAAATGTTTCATCAAAGGAGATTCAGAGAAATTTTACCATCATCGGGTGGTGGAGCTCCAATGGCTTCGATCCATTTGATCCATTTTTGGAATCAGTGGGTAGAGGCATGAGTTGAGAATGCCAAACAACATGCATTTTTTGGAACTAAGTGGCTTGTATAACTTTTCCATGCTTTCCATTAATCATTACTTGGGATAAATTGTTGTGATTATTTGAATGCTTTAGCAGAGATCATGTTTGTTGCACAAGATTTGGGGTAACTTACATGGGTAAGATCAGACATCTTAGCTAATTCCCACATGCCAAGATTTTGAATATCAAAGCATGGCAATTGTAGCATTAAAAACGCCATAATAAGCATTCTCCCTTTAAGTCCAGAAAAAGAAATGTTTTGAGGAAATCACATTAATTTTTGAGTTTCTGGAAACAAGAGATCCCTTATTTGGAAAATTTGTATCAAATTATGAAGACTGTTAAATACTGTCATGCATTTCACAACTCACCTAATGCAAGGAGCAACTCATAAAATATCCAGGGCCAACATTTGTAATCGTTGTTCTTCAAGAAAGTTGGGCCAACATATTTTTGTGGAATGGCTTCTTTCAGTTCTGAAAAATGTTGTAAATTTAACATCCTTGATATCAAGTGCAATTATTCAACTATCTTATGAAAGATTTGAAACTGCCATATAACAGACATTTCAGAAAAGAAATTTGTTGAGAAAGGGAAGATTGATATTACACCTAATGTTAAGCCTCTTGCTATAAGTGAAGATATGAATATAACAATTGAGAGTGGCAAAGTGAGGGCTCCTACTCATATTATTTCAACAACTTGATTATGATGTGATGGCACTCAAGCAAAAAATCAATGACAATTTTGAATAGTCAAACACAAATGAAAACAAGGAGACAAATGTCAACATAATCCTATTTGTTTTTAGCAGATGTGGGACACCCATCTTCTAATGTGTCAAGCTCTCTCAAGAGGTCATCTTCATTCTATTTTCAAGAGATTAGTTCCATAAATGAATGGGGTAGTTGAACATTCAAAGGGCACCTAGAAGTAATGATTTTCTAGTAGCCTTTCAGTTATTCAAAGTATCAAAGCAACATTTCCCAGATTTAAGTTGCTTTGATTTACCGTTAGCATTTTCCTCCTAAAATTAGTAGTTAGTTTACAAGTGTCATTTCTTTTTTGAAACTGATTCTTTTTCTAGCATACGGAGGTTTCGAACTCCTGATTTCATGTAATTTGATGATGCAATATTTTTCGATATATTTCCATGAGAAAGTCTGAGAGGGGGTTGAGTCTTGGAGGCTCGAGAGAGATTGAGGAGACAATAGAGAAACATGTTATTCTCAGCATACCCTAGTGGAAACCCTATGCGATGAAAGAGAAATCAACCTACAATAGTATTCATTTTTGCAGAACAATGAGATTGGAAGCAGTAGTAAAGAAGAGGATTTTCGGAGGCAATCTAATTTTCAGCTGTAGCAGAAAAAGGAGGTCTTCATTGAGGTATTCTCTAATGTTTTATATGATCTAGTAGCTTCTCATTTGGAGTATTTTATCAATTCAAGGTATGCATTATTGTTCAACTATGAGTATGGGTTTTGGTTTTATGATGATTCTCCATTGTATAGAATTTTCTTTTTTCTGATTAATGGCATCGAAGAAATCTAGTGTATCATACAGTTGTTGGCATGGTTACACTGGAAGTTTGATATTACTTGATCAAAGAGTTGAGCTAGGTAGATTAGTGTAGGTTTATGTACATAAATAAGATCCCTCTGTGAGCATGTGATTTTATGTTTGAGTTTTCCTACATAATGAGTTCAGTTTGTAGCTTATGTGATCTTCCCAAAAAGGTGATCTACAGGAGAAGGTGACCACAAAATCCATAATCCAGATTCTAACCAAAAAATCCTCAGGGGCGCACCATTGGTTTGGGTGACCAAGCAATGGATATCCAAATCGGGATGATCCGAGAGTGGCCAAGAGACTTTGGATATCTTAGAGTGACCTTCCGGGATCAGTGGGAGAAGCCCAGTGCAGCCATAGAAGAGGGCGCACTCACTTCATCCAAACAAAGGAGAAACCAGTAAGGGCACAAACCCCAGTTGGTGTGCCCTCCCTTCTGCCTTGGAAAACTTGAAGGAAACAATTTTCTCCCTAAGAGAGTGGCTAGATAATGGGATAATATTGATCTTAGAGGTGGAAGCATGGAAAACGGAGTCACCAGGAGGTAGCCATGAAGGGAGGCACACTGGTTATTCTTCAAAAACCCTAAAAATGAAATTGCCATAAATGTAAAATGAAAACTCAGAAAAAAAAACAAACGAGACACATATCTTCAGAAGAAAAGGTAAGAATGTTTTATTTGAGTCTTGATTCACCTTAGATACTGAGGGAACCATTTATTTACATATATTTAATTAATCATCAAAAGGTGAAGATGTGTTGCACCTAGGTGATTGACTTGTGCACCCCAGGTGGGCGTTCCCCCGGGTGGCCTCCTTGGCCCAATTCCTCCTTGTTTAGATCTGGAAGCGTCTCGGCTTCCATGAGAAGATGAGGAAACTTGTTGTGCAATACATCAGTTGGGATCCACTTTTCCTGAGCTGGATTTTGGCCTTGGTGGGCTACCAAATATGAAGTGTATGTCTGGTGTCTTGTAGCGCGAGTCTGGGTGTCTAGTATAGTGTCTTTGGCCAATGGGAGTTGGAAATTGGGAATGTTGTCCACTGGATGAGTGATGGTGACTGGTTCTTCGAAGAGGGAAGGCTCAAACAACTTTAAGTGATTTACATTAATGACATTGTGGATTCCCAGTTGTGGTGGCAGATCCAACCTATACACATTTTCTCCAATCTTGTCGAGTATGGTATATAGACCATATCTTATTGGCAGAAGCTTGTGATGGTGGCCTTTGAATTTCATCTTATCCAAGTGTAATCGGACTTGATCCCCTGGTTGAAAGGACATGAAGGTTCTTTGTTTGTCATGGCACTACTTGGAATTCTCTTGGGCTTCTTGGAGTGATGTTTTTACTGCAGTGTGGTGTTGTCCAATTTGTTGGAGAAATCGTCAAGCTGAAATTTGTTCCTACTGTTGATGGAAGGTACCTTGAGGAGCCCAAGTGATTGGGAGCTCGGTTGGAGATGCTGGTTGGAAGCCCAAGCAAACTTCAAAAGGTGAAAATCCTGTAGAAGAATGTGTTGCCTTGTTGTAGCTATGTTGTAGAATGTGCAAGTAATTGTCCCATTATTTGTTGTGCCCAAAGTGAGTTCGAAGAGAATGAACCAAGACTCTTTTGACAACCTCTGTTTCTCCATCTATTTGAAGATGGAATGCAGTAGAAAACTTGAGGTGGCACCCCAATAGCACCCATATGGTCTTCCAAAATGTGTTGAGGAAACTTGAATCTTCGTCTGAGATAATAGTTCTTGGGAGGCCAAAATGGGGCTAGACATGTTGGAAGTAGAGTTCTGTTGTTTGTGTTGTTGTAGTAGTCTTCGTGCATGGTATAAAAAGTGCCATTTTTCTGAAGCGACATACCACTACCCAGAGTGCACCATGTTTCTTTTGGGTTGTTGGAAGTCCACTGAGGAATTCCATTGAGATTTACTTCCAAGTTTGAGAAGGAAGCAACAGTGGTTGATACAACCCATGCTTCCGATTGGATGGCTTGGATTGTGAACATAATGCACAGGCTCTGATAAATTGTTCAACTTGAGGCTGCATGGAAGGCCAATGGAAATGGCGTTGCAGATGTTGGATGGTCTTTGTGGTCCCGAAGTGGCCCCCAGAGGCTGAAGCATGTGCCTCCCTGATGAGAAAGAGGTGGTCTTCTGAGTGTGGAACACATTACATGGATAAAAATTGTAAGATGGAGATGGTATACAAGCCATTGCTCACACCAAAATATTTTCCAATCTAGAAGATGGATTTGGGCTACAAGTCCTTGTGTTGATGTCATGGCATCCTCCCTCACTCTTGGACTGACATTGCTAATAGTTTTGGTGTCATTATTTGTGGGCCATCTTTGGATTGTAGTGTTTATTTATGTGCCAAAAAATTTGTTGATATGGACATTGTCTTTGGGTGCAGTTCCACAGGTTGATGTGATAGCATCCTCCTCAACTCTATTACTAACATTGCCGATGGTTTCAGTGTCATGCCTTGTGGGTTGTCTTTGGCTTGTGGTTTTTATCTATGGTGATGTTACAGTCTATCTCTATAGTGACATATCCCTATGTTGGAATTTCCTTTCACATTAACACCCCTCTTCTTAATTGAGTGTGTGTGTTAATGTCCAGTTGGGTATGTGTTGTGAATAATCCTACATAGATAAAAATTTGTGATATGGAGGTGGTTTATAAGGCATTACTTGTACCAAAGGATTTTCCAATCTGGGGGGCTTTGGGGTGCAAGTCCCCGGTTGATGTGATAGCATCCTCCCTCACCCTCATACTACTAGTGCCTGTGGATTTGGTATCATATCGCATGGGCGATATTTGGCTTGTGGTTGTTTTCTATGTGATGTTACAAGCTATATTTATGATTGCATATTCTTATGTTGGGATTGTGTTCACATTAATACTTTTCTTAATTTTGTGTGTGTACGTTAAAAATCACTGTTGGGTGTGTGTGTCACTATGTTGTGAATAATCCCACATGGATAGCAATTGTAAGATGAATATGGTATACAAGCCATTGCTCACACCAAAATCTTTTCCAATATGGAAGATGCCTTTGGGCTGCAAGTCCCTGGGTTGATGTCATGGCATCCTCCCTCGCTCTTGGACTGACATTGCTGATAGTTTTGGTGTCATTCTTTGTCGGCCATCTTTGAATTGTGGTTTTTATCTATGTGCCAAAAACTTTGCTGATCTGGACACTGTCTTTGGGTGCAATTCCACAGGTTGATGTGATAGAATCCTCCTCGACTCTATTACTAACATTGTCGATAGTTTCGTTGTCATGCATTGTGGGTTTTCTTTGGCTTGTGGTTGTTATCTATGGTGATGTTACAGTCTATCTCTATAATGACATATCCCTATGTTGGAATTTCCTTCCACATTAACACCCCTCTTCTTAATTGAGTGTGTGTGTTAATGTCCAGTTGGGTATGTGTTGTGAATAATCCTACATAAATAACAATTGTGAGATGGAGGTGGTTTATAAGGCATTACCTGTACCAAAGGATTTTCCAATCTAGAGGGATTTCGGGTGCAAATCCCTGGTTGATGTGATAGAATCCTCCCTCACCCTGATACTACCAGTGCCTGTGGATTTGGTATCATATCGCATGGGCGATATTTGGCTTGTGGTTTTTTTCTATGTGATGTTACAAGCTATATTTGCGGTTGCATATTCTTATGTTGGGATTGTGTTCACATTAATACTTTTCTTAATTATGTGTGTGTGTGCGTTAAACATCACTGTTGGGTATGTGTGTCACTGTGTTGTGAATAATCCCACATGGATAACAATTGTAAGATGGAGATGGTATACAAGCCATTGCTCACACCAAAATATTTGCCAATCTGGAAGATGGATTTGGGTTACATGTCCCTGGGTTGATGTCATGGCATCCTCCCTCACTCTTGGACTGACATTGCTGATAGGTCTGGTGTCATTCTTTGTGGGTCATCTTTGAATTGTGGTTGTTATCTATGTGCCAAAAACTTTGTTGATTTGGACACTGTCTTTGGGTGCAAATCCACAAGTTGATGTGATAGAATCCTCCTTGACTCTATTACTAACATTGTCGATGGTTTTGGTGTCATGCCTTGTGGGTTGTCTTTGGCTTGTGGTTGTTATCTATGGTGATGTTACAGTCTATCTCTATAGTGACATATCCCTATGTTGGAATTTCCTTCCACATTAACACCCATCTTCTTAATTGAGTGTGTGTGTTAATGTCCAGTTGGGTATGTGCTGTGAATAATCCTACATAGATAAAAATTGTGAGATGGAGGTGGTTTATAAGGCATTAACACATAAAGCAATCAGAATTGAGTAGAAGGCCATGATGTTTTAACTTTGCAAGCTGT
>JZKD02S2224200.1:251043-263246 GCA_000966675.3 Picea glauca
AGCCTATACTCATATTAGATCTCATTTTCAAAATATTGATCACACTACCAACCTTCCTAACCTCTTAACTCAACAAAAGTATGGTGATCTTGGAAAGCTTCTCTTAATGTTTTTCTAGCACATAAACAAAATTCTAAAGAATCACAAGTAATCACTTACCTTTTTAAAGTCCGATAGACCAATTAGGTCTTAGTGGAATTTAATCATCATCATCATCATCATCATATTGTTATTGATATGAGAGTAAGCACGCATTTTTAAATATATGATTTGAACAATATAAATTATGAAAATTACTTTGTTATACAATTAAATATTTTTAGATTTAGTCAAAATAATTAATAATAATTGAATAAAAATAATTTCATTTAAATATATAAATTTTCAAGTTTGTTTTTTTAACTAATATTTTATATTTCAACTTCAAATTTCAATTTCAATTTCAATGTGCATCATATATGATAATATCATAAGGTATTTAATGCAATACTTAAATTTATTTAAAGGTTAAGTTTATTTTCTATTTGATGATATATTTGACCATGAGTTTAATTTTACTTATTAATTTTATACTTATTTTTAGTTTAAGTTAATTTGTTAACTTTTTTTCAATAATATAGTATTTATAGATTTGAATATTTACATTAATAATGTATATGACTTTTTATTTTTATTTTTTTAACATAAATAATTGTTTTTCTATTGAAAAAATGTTGCAGTTGCACTATAAACTAATACAATAGATAACAAAAGAGATGATTGATAATACATAAATAGATTCTAACAAAGTAATTACAAACTTAAACTTAAACACAAACAAAACATAATTATCTCATATTTTCTTTAACTCCTCATTTCATGAGAGAATATTCTCTTTTGCTTCATAACTATCCCATTCCTATTAGACTTCCTTCCCCTTATAAAAATATGAGCAAAAGAAAAATATTTAAGAGGTTCGAATTCTCTTGGCCTTCATCCCTTTCTTCCCTTTCTAATTCTACAATGTCCTCTTATTCCTCATGTATCTCTCCTCAACATCTTCTCCTACTTGCTCTTGTGATTTTTTTTAGTTCTCTTCTTCTTGTGATTTTTTTTAGTTCTCTTCTTCTATGTCCTTCTTTAGGTCTTTTGGATATTTTAATCATCTAAATTTCCAAGAAATTCTACTTTAAGATTTTTCATTGAAAGTGGTTATTTTTGTTGAGAATTTGGATAACTTTTAGTAAAGTTCCCATATTCATGACCTCTAGACTAGGCCCAAGCCCTATAAACCAAGAGCTCACATTTATGACAACTAGAACGACAAAGATCCTAGCAAACTCAAATTGATCCACTTTAGTTAGCTTAAATCAATCACAAGGCCCAAGCCCTATAAACCAAGAGCTCACATTTATGACAGCTAGAACGACAAAGATCCTAGCAAACTCAAATTGATCCACTTTAGTTAGCTTAAATCAATCACAATGTTCTATGTAGAAGAATGTAAATATTTGGATCTATATTGTTGGTACCAAGCTAGCCCACAATATATTCATTTAAGAACATAAACATGTTATTTATGAGATTTGAACATGGCTATAGAAGTTAACAACCAATCCTTCCAGCCACCCAAGTTTAATTCAATTGACACATATAATTACATACTTTATATATATATATATATAATTTACTAAATTCTTATTCTCATGGTGGAGATTGATACATAGAGTGCACTATTAAAACACTCTTTATGACATCATTGGTTCAAACCTGCACTAAACTTCTATGTTTCATGTGTAAAAAAAACTTGAATACAGATTCTTCCAAATTAAAAAAATAAATAAAAATTACTAAATTCTTTATTTTATAATTTATTAAACTTTTTATTTTATAAAACATAGATTTAATAAAAAAATATTATTTATGATTTAATTTATTTAATAGATAAATTAAATTAAATTAAACCATAATAATTATCATACAATAAATTTAAATTATATTTTATTATTTAAATAAAATCACATTTTATTTTAATTTACATTTATATAACTATTATAAAATTATTTAATATTCATAATAAATAAGTGCAAATAAATTTATAATACTTTTAATATATTGATTTTAAAGATGAACGTTTTAAACAAGAAAACCGAAATCCTTTCTAAACCGTAGTAAATCAAAACATGAAATATATTTATCTATTTTATTTGCATATAGGACATACTCTATATAATTAATTTATAATTTTTTTATTTTATTTTATAATTTATTTATTAAATTATTTATTATATAAAATAGATATTTGACTAAATAATATTTAGAATTTAATTTATTTAATAATTAAATCAATTACAGTTAATTTTAATTGATGGTAATTATTATACAATAAATTTCAATTATGTTTTATTATTTAAATGACATAATAATTTATTTTAATATGTATTTATATAAACAATGAAATTTTATATCAATTTGGTGTAAGTGGCTTTAAAATTAGATTATTATTATTATAATCATTATAAATTTATTTAATTTTCATAATAAAAATAATATTTTTAAGATATTGATTTTAAAAATAAATATAAATGTTAGTGAATCATAAATTTGTAGACAAGATTTTAATATTAAACTATCTATTTTATTTGCCTATAAGATTATTATAACTGAGAGTTTCTACTATGTTGTAAATTTGAACTCAGGTTTATACTTGGTGTGAATTTGAACAATGAAGGGTGAGGTTTAAAATTTGAACACTCGTTCATTTTCTTACTTATTTTATTTTTTTGTCAATATGAGCACTTCATCACATATTCCAAAACCTCAACTTGTTAAGGGGAGGTCTAACAAAGTCACCCTAGACTATAATACAATAAATGTAAAAACAAAAGCAATCAACCCAAGAAAAAGAGGTTGAAACAAATCTGAACATAATAGGTAGGTTGATAATAATAACTAGGCATTTAGGCTACATAAATAAAATTCTAAAGAATTTTAAGTAATCTCTCACCTCCTTAAAGTAGGAAAGATCAATTCAATTTGAGTGAACATTAATCATCATTATTTAAATTAATTTACTAAAAAAATTTATTTATTATTATTATTATTTTTAATTTTATATATTTTTAAATAAACATTAATCATCATTATTATAATTAATTTACTAAAATCTTTTTTTTTTAATAATTTATTTATTATTATTATTTTTAATTATATATATATAGAGTGAGTAAGCCACACGAAGATCCTTATTCTATTATGCAGGGCGATGAAACTTCATATAATAAACCACTCCGTGTACGTTAATACTGCAATGAAACTTAACATAATAAACCACTCCGTGTATTTTATTTTAACCTAATTTTTATTAAATTTTAACATAACCTTGTTGATACCTTTCTATGCAGTGTACCGTGAGAAGTCAGCTCTCTGTTGGGTCAACACTTTTGTATGCGAATCCATTATTTGCATATTGCATTATTAGTTGGAATGGAAAAGTCTATGCTCTGGAACACGCTGAAATAGTCAGGATTATATATGCAATCGTTATTATATTTCTGTGGCCATTGTCCGGGTCATCACAAGAGGAAAGTCTGTAGAGAATAAAAAATATATATTCTTGTTACTCCGTTGGAATACTCTGGTGGGACATGAGCGACGATCATGGAAACCACCTTTGTCGCCCATCCATGAAAAGCAAGATAATGTGCACTTGGCATGCCACTTTTCACCTCCAGGTGGTTGTCGTTCATTGACACATGAGGTGGTGCAAAAATATATCCTTTGTGTAATCTGCGGTGGGAAGCACCGGCAATGGTGGGTTTTGACCCTGCCATGGATGCCAGCGGCGTCAATAACGTTAGTTGATTCAAAGATCATTCACATGTATAATTACCTCGAAAGGCCTATATTTATGGGAGATGGGCACAATTAATCACTTTTTAATCTAAAATTCTAATTTGATGGCTAACAATTGAAAATGGTGGCATATTCTTAGTAGTCCTCCCAAATCAATGAATGTGATTTACTCTTCATAACTTCCTTGTATTTTTTAATGCATGAGTTAACATGTTTACTTTTTAACATTTACTTAATCATATTAAAAAATTACTGTACCACCATATGATTGCCACGTTTAACCTGATCAACCTTGAGATTACCACTTTTGAGATTAACTTTTGGATTTCCCCCTCTATATGTGCATTTCAACTCTGTATGTTTCAACTGTCTGTGTGTTTCATATTGGATGGCCTAGCTGTCTTATTCCATTATTCAATTCAAGGCGGAGGGGTGCACTGTAGTGTTGCACATAACGGAGACTTACTATCTCTTTTATACACAAATGCGATTAGCAGTTCTACATAACCTAGACTTACTATCTCTTTTATACACCAATGCTATTAACAATTCTATATTGTTGATTCAATCATGGCGATAACTATTTCACTTCGCCTCATTATCCCTCTTTTGCAGCTTATTTCGCTCCAGGTATTCTTAGTATCATTTTCATTATCCTATCCTCATCCCCATCCGACTGATAGTTATTACAATTATTTGAATCCATTTTTTTTTTTTATGGCTAATCGTGTCCTATGGCCGAACAAATAGTAAAATCAATAGTAGAGAAGGTCGTTATGAAAGAAGCTCGATGGCCGAACAAATAGTAAAGTCAATAGTAGAGAAGGCCGTGATGAAAGAAGCTCGAATGGGGGCATCCTTACATACTTACTTAGGCTTTATTTTCATGATTTCTTTGTCCAGGTAATTAATCCCCATTATTTTCATTGATCTAATTATTAATTATAAATTTTAGATTTTATAGATTTTTAGGCTTTATTTTCCTGATTTCTTTGTCCAGGTAATTAATCCCCATTATTTTCATTGATCTAATTATTAATTATAAATTTTAGATTTTATAGATTTTTACTATGTTGAGAATTTTATCAACCAAAACCTTTTGAAATTCATAAGCTACTTACCGGGTGTGCTAGTATAAGTTTTTTTTGGTGATTGTGGTAAGGCAAATTGATTTTTTATTTTTTTTCAAATGTGGAGAATTATTTTTAATTAATGAAATTGTATATATTAATTATTAATATTACAAAACTAAGATGCTACAAAGGTATTGGATGGATGGTTTAAATCTATTTATACATTCAAAATAAAGATTTTAACAAAATCCAAAATTGCAATATGAACATGAACAAGAATTTTAACTTTCTTAGTTCTAGAAACGATTTGTATCTAAATTGTTTTTTATGTTTCGAGTGAATTTATGTCCATATGTCTTACATATATATACACTATTTCTATTTTATTAGTTTGTATAAAATTTAATTGAGTTTGATAAATTGGAAAAGATATTACATGGAATAGATTTTACACTCTCTTTAATGTTAGGTTTTAGAATGTATGGCTTCTTATAGAGAATAAAATAAGCAATTATTGGTATTAAGATTTCATATCTAATCATACTTCATTAGAAAGCTTCTCGTAGAGGAATAAAATAAACAATTATTGGTACTAAGATTTCATATCTAATGATACTTCATTAGAAAGCTTTTCATAGAGGAATAGAATAAGCAATTATTGGTACTAAGATTTCATATCTAATCATACTTCATTAGAAATCAATGCATATTTTTACATTGCTAGTGGAATGCTTTTCACATTAATGGAAGACTTGTTAGTGGAAGACTTGTCTAGTGTTCATCATAATTGCTTGCAAGAAAATATAGATAATTGTTTTTCTCAATGTCATTACTCAATTCTTACAACATTATTATTGAACTAGGGTTATTAAATCTTCTTGACTTGAGAGGAACAAAGTAGTTGGAAGGATATAGATATTTTCTAAAAATTGTCATTAAATAGAAAATGTAATTATTAGATGAACCTACTAGTATGCCAAACTAGCAGGGAATCCGACTTCTAGTTATGGGATCATGAGACAACATCCCTACTAAGGGGGAACTTTCCACTAAGTCATAAGTAGTTTAAATCATACTCGAGGGTCATCCTTTTGGAAGGACGAGTCTCTTAAATACCATTAACATTGTTAAGATAGGTAGGCGAGTTGGTTTCTTTCCACTTAGTGCCTAGATAGATCTTGAGTGAGTCTTGGAATGATCAAATTCAAAACTAGGTGATCACCTTCAATGCTTGGTTCTCAATTTTAGTGGGCAAACTTTTCCATGTTTCTTTGGTTTCATTGATTCCTAGTGCTCTTGCATCATACTTGATTATATAAGAACTCTAAACCTTTTATAGTCTTTGTATCTTTTTTTGTTTCCATTTCTTGGAATCTAATTTTTTCCCCATTTGCTCCATTAATCGAAATATGATTCAAACTACACATTGTTCGCTTCGATCTAAACAAACATTTCTTCAAGCTTGCCCCATTAAGGCGGTGTCTTGCTTGGTCCTTTACTCCATATTCCATTGAATCCTTTGATTTTTCAACAATGTTGTGAATGTGTTATTTTTCCTTTCTAGACATGCTTGACTCTAAAACAACCATAACCATCTCAACTTGGCAAACCAAGCCATATACATATGGAATTATCATTATCTTGTATATTGGAAGAAATCTTCCTAATCTACTTCTCATTATTGCTTGAATACTAGTCACGTGGCATAGAAAATCATTTACATGTGTTAAACATATCATCCACTCCTACAAAATAATTGATTTGTTCATTATCTTCACTTTCTCCACTTCCTCTTCAAGATACAAGATAAGATATGTATTCAGTGCAACTCCTAAATCAACCTCTACTAGAAATTGGAAATAAAATAAAGATTGTCTCTTTTGGCTACATTTATTTGTGTTTTCTCTATGGCATCCATTATTTCCATAATTGTCCTCACCATTGTTGCAACGACATCCACGTCTTTTGTATCTTCCAATCTTCTAGGTCGTCCATGACCTCTTCTTATCTGTGCCATCACTCTAACTCTAATATGTGATCTCCTATTACAATCTCCCCACCTTATGAACATTCATGAATTATCCCATGTTAGGCCAAGGTATTTCTCTCGTCCTCCACTATAGGACCAATATGCACTAATCCCATTTAATACAACATGAGCATGTAGACATTGCAACTCTACCATTTAAGACAACATGCATTACCAATATTAAAGTAAAACAATACAATGCAACTCACAAAGTAATTAAACAAGCAACATTCAAACCATTATTAGATTAACACAATAAGATGAAACTTACAAAGTAATTAAACAAGCAACAATTAAACATAAGTGCCATTTATATCCCTTATAGAGAAAACGAACATCACATAATTCTTATATTGATCTACTCATGACCATTAAATCTCAAATCTTGAATAACTAATTCCTTCACTTATATTTAACTTTATTCCCATTCCACCATGGCAAAACCTAACTTTTGAGTGCCAACAGTGTGTTCTTCCTTGAGATTGTTAATTTACAAATATGTTGAATAATCTCAAAAGATTCAAACTATGGAATACATGGGTTGAATCTTAATTCAATTGGTCTTGAATGTGATTAAATATGTTGAATAATCTCAAAAGATTCAAACTATTGAAATAAATGGGTTGAATCTCAATTCAATTGGTAATATTGTAGTCAAATCATCTCACTTTGTTATTAGTCCTTGTCGTAGGCATAGAGGGACTATAGCAATCGATAATGCATTGAATGCATATTAGTTTGTCCTTTGACCCAAAATATTTGCACAATACCTATTGTTGGAGCTATGGAATTAAAAGAATATATTTTTATACAATAACAAGTAAGATATATGTACTGATCTGATTGGATAAGAGATTGGAGGTCTTATTGTCGACTTCACTATTCCCAATGTACTATATCGCAACATATCCAAAAATTTTCTCGTAGACAGTATTTGTTAATCATATATTTTTCCTCTATAGTGCTTGAAGGTCGATTAATGCTAGCTTTAGTTAGAATGTTTGTATTAGCATTTTCTGCTAGTCGAATATATCTGTAAGTTTTGATATGTGCTAAGCATATTGAAATTTTTTGATATCCAAGCTTTGCACTGATTAAGAATTCTAAAGTTTATAGCATCTTTGGCGGATGTATATTTTTGAAATGTATTGACACTTATTCTGAGATGCCTCAATAGGCCTGACATCGTAAATGTTAACATGACACGACGTCCTCCAAAACCCCTGACAGCGTAAATGTTTTCATACCACGAGGTCCTTAGACAACCTGACAATCTTAAACGTTTATGTAAATATGCTTCTCGAAGTACATTTTTCCTTGAAATTTTCTATACAATTACAGTGAATTTCCATAGTCTTGTTTGTCCACCGGCAGTTCAATAGTCGTTGTATGTTTCATCCTTGTTCTTCCATTGAAGCTACATACATTATTTATTGGTTCGATGAGTGCTTCTTCTTCGATGGTTTGTCGGTTGTTGCCATTGTATGTTTCATCCTCATAATCATTGAAGCTACATACATTGTTTACTTGTTCGATGAGTGCTTCTTCTTCACTGGTTTCTCGGTTGCTTCTTGTTGTTGTTTTGCTCGCGATTCGACCTGGGCTTCTGCATTTCATCGTTTTAGAGTAATTTTTGATGCCATAGTTTCATTTTGTATTCCTTGTTTGCTGTTCAATGTTTGCAGTTTGCAAGTAAGAATGTTTGCTTATTTGTAGTCGCACGCTCCTTGTATGTTTTTGGTTCCTTCTGTGCTTGGTCTGTAGTTTCGTAATCGTTGGAGATACATATGTTGTTCACTGGCTTGGTGTTTCTTGCTAGTTAGTTTGTTCGTGGGTTGTTGGTTCTATTTTTTTGGCTAGGGTTTTCGCTTTGGGGTCCTGGGGGTGCAGTTCGGCATGTTCGTGCTTTCTCGCTGGTTTGGTCCTTGCTATTTTATTTTGTTTGATTCGGCTTTGCAAGGTTGGAGTGCAACGACCATGGTTGGAGCTTTTCTTTTATCTTTTTTTTGGGATTATTATTGTTTTTTGGGGGGCGCTTTACGGTGTTCAGCCCCTGCACCCACGAGTCGACATGAAGTTCTGTTATTTTCCATGTTTGCCGAGGCCGATATCTGTTATTCTGTGAGATTTTTTTGGTGCTCTAGTCCTGCCATGAAAGAAAATAGTTGCATGCAAAATTGTTTGAGGATTACATGTGAAGTTACAATATCAGTTTTTTTTTTGTTGGAATAAAGCATATATATACAGGCTACATTTATAAACCATGTATGGTCAGATGTGTGGATATAACATTACATGTTATTTCTCCTCTACATAGACTGGTGTGTGCATGATACAATTTGTGTTGTGCTTGAGATATGATATGTGCAACAAAGATTCTGCAAGATTATATTTTGATGTCTGGAAGCATGTCTGGGTAGTTTTCCACGGAAAACTGAGAACTTGTATCGTGGGCACAACAGTTTGTGTAGAGGATAAAGAACATGGTTAAAGAGCATATCTGGATAAATTGGTAGGGAAAAACAGAAATTGTTTAGCTGTGGCCATGCAATTGCGTGATATTTTGTGCCTTGTAATATATTTTGGGCAGGGAAAAAAATCTACACTTTTACAACCATGGATAGAGAAGCACAAAGGTTTATGTTTCTGTATTTATAGACTATTCGTTGAGGTAGTTTTGTTGTATCTACATATTTCTTTTTCTCCGGTGAATACCATCTTCCATTGATGTTCATTGAATTTTTTTCATTCCCACATTCAAACAAACATATTAGCTAGAGAAAACAAGGGAGTCTTGACTACATCGGCTGAAGAGGATATAGAAAGGTGCATGCTTGTACTGTTGTTTCATATTGCATTGTTTTGTATTTCATTTATGGTCTGTATATGTGTTAAAATAGTTGTCTGCCTTCTTACATGGTAAGTTATCTTGGTTACATGCGTTCCTTTTTGCATACTAAGCTAGTTCATGTCTGTTGTGTTTGCATTGCATTGTTGCATTTAAACAAACAGAATGGTTGGATGGGATGAAGGACTCTTTGGTGGGTAAATAGACTTGTTTCTTTTTCTTTTAGATGTCTGTCTTCATACTAACTTGCCTTCATGTCCATTGCATCTTCGGCGTTGTTGCCTTGGAAAAAACAAGTTGCTTGGACAAGGATATGAATTCTTCTCTAAAACAGCAGAGGGTTCTGTGGTACAATATTCTAAAAGGTATACCAAGTCTGCTGGTAAATTAAATATACAAACTAGGTGGGGGCATATAATATTAGACTTGAAAACGATGACTTCACAGTAATGGGCCTTTCTGCAGTCCCTATTTCTACTTTTTCCATTTTCTATTATCCCTTTTGTTTTCTAATTCATCTGCCTAGTATGCTTTCCAAAACTTCTTTCGTGCATCGGTTGGCGGACTAGAGGATTGACATATGTGGTCCTTCTTATACCTTATTCCATAGTTACCCACTTTCTAGATTGCGAGTGCCAGGATGGCATGTTGAAGTTTTCTCCCCTCGCTTCCGGGGGTCTGCGATATACAGAATGGCCATCGGGCCCTGCGCTCACGTCGTGTTTATTGTTAAATATTTCTCCAGTTAAAAGAAATTTAGATGCATACAGTTTTATGGTTTTTTGGTCCTTCCAATGGACAATATACAATGCATATGCTTGTTTATTCCTAATGTTCATCTGCACATGCTTGCATCAGAAAAATTTGGACTAGTGATATGGGCATGAGCAGTCAGTCATCCCATAAATTGGTAGACCGACAAGGCCAAAGGTAAAGATGCATACACTCTGCTCTTACTATGTTTACTAAACAATTTTCCTGTGATATATATTCATCTATTCATACATGGTTTGCAACTCGCAAGAAGTGTCAACAAGTACAAGTAAGACATCGAACGTGATGCATGTTTCGTAGACTAAAAGGTGTGGTTGCGAAACTGTGGCTCCATAGTTCATCAAAACTATACGTGTACTTGTAACATACTAACATTCACTTTAGTTTTCCTGTTCAAAAAATGTCATCAGGTCTAGAGTTGTGACATCCAAAATACTGTCAATAGAAGGCTTGAACAACTGCCAAACTGGACAAGTGTTCGTTGGGGACATAATGGTTGTCTACAACACCTACTTGGACAAGGAAAACAAAAGTAGATGCATTATGCATGATGAAATGACAGACAAGGATTCCATGATGAAAGTCACATTGACTGTTTCTCCACAACTTGTCCAGAAACATGCAGAAAAGATATTCCCATGTAATGGGATATCCATTACAAATTTCAATATATTGCCCAAAATAGTATATGACCATGGCGATTGCAATCGAATTGTTTCGCTCAACGAAACAAGCATTGTGGAAAAAATTCTCGTTGTTTGTTCAAAACATTACTTTGTCCTGGACTCGACTATCATCCATCTTGCACATAGCACTAATATTTACCCTATCAGAATGAGTGGGGTTGTTGTCACACTGGCGATAAATTTTGTCTCGCAACACATTCTCCATATAAAGGATGGAGAGTCGGACAACGATAAGGCAATGGTACCGCTTTTCATATTCAGTTTTGTCCTTTACTTTCCCATCTGCATGTATGTCGGATAAGTTACATAGATATTGTACTGTTCCATGTTGCAGCTACAATGGTTCAATACGTATTCATATTTTTTTTCGTCAATGGAACAACAATTGCATATAGGCCAAATTCCACTTATGTTGTTAAAAAATATAACAAAGAAGAGAGATGCTAGAGAAAGGATCTTTCAGAAAACCCAGACAACATTTGTAACAGAGTTGCAAGCAGATATAGTAGAGGATCTGAAGAAACTAGCTAGTTCTACAACTGTTGTGCATATACATCCACAAAATCATCCTCAATTTTCTTATAGAAATAGGCTTCAACAAATTTATGCACCTGTTTAATTTTTTTTTTTTTTTACAGGGGAGGGGGGCCTGCAGCTGTGCTTTATCTTGTTCAATGTATTAAACCATTTTCCCGCGTCCCTCGGTCGAAGGTATTTTATTTGCAGCCAATGTGTACTCGACCCCCTTTGAGTATGTATGTGCAAAATGTAATTCCGCTGCTTCTGCCTCCGCGTTGATAAGTGATGATACGATTGATTGTCTGTGATGCGGTGAAAAGTGTCCATATATATATATATATATGGACATTGCGTCAATGTTGTTATCTAAACCGTGGGAAACAAAACCGTGCATTGTATGGTTAGGCATCCTCTGTTACAAAATGTGCTTCCTGAGTTGG
>JZKD02S2224200.1:267171-290492 GCA_000966675.3 Picea glauca
CGGTTATTGTATTAGGACCAAATCCCCTTTTGCGGATTGGTCAACAGACAATTATAATAGGCAGAATAAGAAGTCGGCCCCAGCAGTTATTATTGAGACCCAAAAATATAATAAAAGTAGGTTTACCCACCTAGAGTAAGAAGTTTAACATCCTTTAATAATTTAATGTAATTCACTTGTACAATATCAATAGTTAATATTAATAATTTAGTATTTGAAAATAATGTTTTTAGATAAAGTTAGATAGGATGAGCATCCCTAAACAATTGCAATCTTGAACCCGCCAGATGTGGACTCCGCAAGTCCGCCTGTCAATTTGTATATCACGGAATTCTGGGTGATATTTGCAGGACACAAAACAAAACAGGCTCAAATTTCAACCCGCCAGACCGAGAACCCGCGATCCAAAAAGTGCCCAAATATGGAACGAGGGATCTGCATATGCTCTATAAAATGTCTTGTCCATACTTTCTAAAAGTACATGTTTAGTATGTATTGCTCGTTTTTCGAAAAAAAATTATATCAATTGCCCGATCAGATTGTACAAACTTTCTCGTCTAATTAAATTATGTAATATCCAAAATTAATATTAATAATTTAGTATTGAAAACAATGTTTTTGGATATGTTAGATAGTTGATAGGGATTAGCATTTGTAAAGAATAAAAATGCAATGTTTAGCAAAGAAGCCCGCAAGTCCTGTCAATTTGTATATCGCGGAAGTTCGGCTGCTATTTGTAAGACACAAAACAATAGACAGTCTATTTTCAACCCCCTAGGCCGCAAACCCGCAATCCAAAAAGTGCCCAAGTATGGAATGAGGGATCTGCATACGCTCTATAAAATCTCATGTACATACTTTATAAAGAGACTCATGTTCACAAGTCCACCTTTCAATTTGTATATCGTGGAATTCTAGGTGCTATTTGTAGGACACAGAAAAATAGATACTTAATTTTCAGCCTGCCAGGCCCCGAGCCCGCGATCCAAAATGTGCCCAAGTATGGAATGAGGGATCCGCATATGTTATAGAACAATACAAATGAAATGTTCATCCAAGCATCCCGTAAGTCCTCCTGTCAATTTGTGTATTGCAGAAATCTGCCTACTATTTGTAGGACATGGAACAATAGAATAGATTCTATTTTCATCCCACCAGGCCGCCAACCCGCGGTCCAAAAAGTGTCTGTCTGGTTGTTATTTGTAAGACACGAAACAATAGACTCTATTTTCAGCCCGCTAGGCCACAAACCCATTATCCAAAAAGTTCCTAAGTATGGAATGAGGGATCCACATATGCTCCATAAAATCTCATGTCCATACTTTATATAGACACTCATGTCCACAAGTCTGCCTGTCAATTTGTATATCACGGAAGTCTAGCTGCTATTTGTAGGACATGGAACAATAGATACTTAATTTTCAGCCCACCAGGCCGCGAACCCGTACAGACATGTGTCTAGAACAGATATGTGGCTAGAAAGTTGAAATACATGTGGTTTGCATGCATAACATAGTATTCCCGAATTAGTTCTTCCTGGAAAATATAAAAAATACAAATGAGAAAATGGTGGAAAATATGTTCTAGAACAATACAAATGCAATGTTCAGCAAAGCAAACCATAGGTTCTCTTGTCAATTTGTATATCACGGAAGTCTAGGTGCTATTTGTAAGACACAGAACAATAGAATAGACTCTACTTTCAGCCCACCAGGCCACGAACCCACCGTCCAAAAGGTTCCTAAGTATGGAATGAGGGATTTTCATATGCTCTATAAAATCTCATGCCCATACTCTATATAGAATCATGTCCACAAGTCTACCTGTCAATTTGTATATTGCGAAAGTCTAGGTGCTATTTGTACAACACAGAACAATAGATACTTAATTTTCATCCCACCAGACCGCAAACCCATGATTCAAAAAGTGCCCAAGTATGGAATGACGGATCTGCATATGTTATAAAACAATACAAATGCAATGTTCATCCAAGCAGCCCGTAAGTCCTCCTGTCAATTTGTAAATCACGAATGTCTAGCTGTTGTTTGTAGGACATAGAACAATAGAATAGACTCTATTTTCAACCCGCTAGGCCGCTATTCCATGGTCCAAAAAGTGCCTGTATGGGTGTTATTTGTAAGACATGGAACAATAGAATCTATTTTCATCCCTCCAGGCCACCAACCCATGATCCAAAAAGTGCCAGAGTATGGAATGATGGATCCGCATATGCTCTATAAAATCTCATGTCCATACTTTATATAGACACTCATGTCCACAAGTTCGCCTGTCAATTTGTATATCGCGGAAGTCTAGTTGCTATTTGTAGGACATAAAACAATAGATACTTAATTTTCAACCCGCTAGGCCGTGAACTCGCAATCCAAAAAGTGCCCGAGAATGGAATGAGGGACCCGCATATGTTCTAGAACAATACAAATGCAATGTTCAGCGAAGCAGCCCATAGGTCCTCCTGCCAATTTGTATATCACAGAATTATGGGTGTTATTTGTAGGACATAGAACAATAGAATAGACTCCATTTTCAGCCCGTCAGGCCGTGAACCTGCAGTCCAAAAAGTGCCTAAGTATGGAATGAGGGATCCACATATGCTTTACAAAATCCCATGCCCATACTTTATATAGACTCATGTCCACAAGTTCTCCTGTCAATTTGTATATCACGGAAGTTTAGGTGTTATTTGTATGACACTAAATAATAGATACTTAATTTTCAGCCCACCAGTCCGCGAACCCGTTATCCAAAAAGTGCCCAAGTATGGAATGAGGGATTCTCATATGTTCTAAAACAATACAAATGCAATGTTCAGACAAGCAGCTCGTAGGTCCTCCTATCAAGTCATATATCATGGAAGTCTGGGTGCTATTTGTAGGACATAGAACAATAAAGACTTTATTTTCAGTCTACCAGGCCGTGAAGCCGTGATCCAAAAATAGCCCAAGTATGGAATGGGGGATTCGCATACGTTCTATAAAATATCATGTCCATACTTTATAAAAGTACATGTTTACTATGTGCTTGTTTTTCAGAATACTTTTGTATCACTCAGTCGACCAGATTGTACAAACTTTCTCATCTATTTAAATTTTGCAATATCAATATTTAAGAGTAATAATTTACTGTGGGTCCACTTCTGAATTTGTATATCACAGAATTGTGGGTTCTATTTGTAGAACGCGTAACAATAGATGCCCAATTTTCCCCCCCCAGCCCGAGAACCGCCCAATCGAAAAAAGTGGCTAAATATGAAATTAATATGGAATCGCTACAGGACAATAAAAGTGCAATGTTGAACCAACCAACCTGCAAGTTTTCCTGACAATTTGTATATCATGGAAGTGTAGGTGCTATTTGTAGGACACGAAACAATAGAGGCTCAATTTTCAGTCCGCTAGGCTAGGAACCCGCAATCGAAAAAGTGCCTAAGTATGGAATGAGGGATCCACATATGCTCTATAAAATGTCATTTCCATACTTTATAAAAGTATATGTTTACTATGTATTATTCATTTGTTGCAAAACTTTTAAATAACTCGCCCGAACAGATTGTACAAACTTTCTCGTCTAATAAAATTCTGCAATAACAATATGTAATATTAATAATTTAGTATTGAAAATAATGTTTTTAGATATATTAGATAGTTGATAGGGATTGCCATCCATAAACAATGGAAATCTTGAACTTGCCAGCCCTCAATTCCATCTGTCAATCTGTATATCGTGGAACTCTGAGTGCTATTTGGAGGACACAGAACAATGAAAGTGAAATGTTGAGCCAGCCAACCCACGAGTCTGCTTGTCAATTTACAAATTCCGCAACATACAAATTGATGGTCAATATTTGTCACTGAGATACAATATGACCATTGGCCCTTCACGTCTCCTGGGTATATCTTTTGTAACCCACCTGACCGCTTTCCATACTTTGGTATTTCTTGGAATCGGTTTTGCCATCACCGTTGCCTTCATACTTGTTTCCATATATGCAATAATTAAGATTTAATGCTAGTATACATCCTGCAGGAACCGTTAAGATTGTCATTAATGTCAGCAAATCCGGAGAAGATTTTTCATTACTACAAATTAAACTAAGATTTGTGCACATGTATGTTATCCTTTCCAAGTATTGATTTCAAAGGCGATGCAATCTTCTTTTTTTGTGCACCGACGGGTTGGTGCTTTTAAGAAATTTCTAATTCTTAATCTCTTTTTGCCATCACCTCCACCTTCACACTTTTTTCTAATTGTACAATTAGTGAGATGTGATGGTGACAGGTCATTCTGCACAAACCCTAGAAATTGTCATTGATCAACAAAAGGCTCGAGGAGATATTCCATTCATCCGCATTAAACCATAATTTGCGGAGGGTTATATTATCCCTCCCTGATTTTCATTTCAAACATCGTCTCGAGCAAACGGAAATTCTTAATAACTTCTGGCAACATTTTTCTTCGCACACAGTAAACACATTGGGGCATAATGGCCAAAGGTTCCACTATTCATCTCCCTCTGCCCAGGAGAAAAAAAGGAGATGGTCCCTTGGTACACTGAGAGATATATTTGAAGCTAAAAAATTCCATGGAAACCCTGGATGCTTAGATAACCGGTCCAATTGCATGAAGGGTTGTCACAAAATTTGATGCCATGAATTCTGAGCCGGAAGAAGAGGATCTGATGGACGATGAAACAACAATGGATGATGGCAATGTAGAGAATATTCCCACTCCTGCCCCCAAATTGAAATCAACCATAATGAATGGAACTTCTCGGCTCCATGATGGCGGTCATGACAACACCAAAAGGAGTTTCAGAAAAGAAACTGACGGTGAATGCAACAGCCAGTTTGCAACGCGAAAGTAGGAATTCCATAGTTCTAAATTAGTCTGTTCTGGGTGGAAGAGTTTTAATGTAAAGCAATGATATGTTGATTCTCCTAGAGATATATTTGAAGCCAAAAAATTATTGATTAACATCTTCAGGAATCAAGTCCAAAAATTTCACTGCTGCAAGGCATTTTCCTACTAGTCATCTCCTTCTGTCCAGAATGGACTAATTTGGGCCTCTATAATTGCACGTTCAAGATGTGGTACTGAATTGTTTTGGACTATGCAGAGGTGGTTTCAGCTAAGGGATATTCCACTTCCCCTGCAACCATTTTCGTCTTCTTCCTCGGGAGAAGCTTGTGAAAAATATCAATTTGAGCACATGATGATTCATCGAGGAGAAAAGTTCAAGGATCTTGCATACTGTGGATCTCATGCCTGTGTTTGTCGCAGATACCTTCAATGTTTTGGCCTGAAGAACTAGCTCCAATTTCTAAGGATAGATGTACAATACTCGGTGTTTTTCTTATTTTTTTAAATGGATTTGTTATTAATTTTTTTTTCCTTCCACTCTTCATTGCTGCCTCTTTTATGGGTTTAACGCATGTTCTAATTGGCATGGCTCGGTTCTCTCGTACTTCTTCGATATTGTGTTTACTAATAGCGATGTACAATGTTGCAGCAAAATCGTTATTCTTGTTTCTAGACATGCAATTATTAAGTTTTAATGCTAACATACCATAATGCAAGAAGTTTAATACTTGAGTTAATATGTTTCACTCATGGAAGAATGTATCAAGAACATAGTTACACCCACACATTCCAATAAAATCTAATCTTCAGCAAAGCATTTGCTGGCAATTAGTAGAAAGTGAAGTTTAGTAGTTAAGTTAATATGTTACAGTCATCGAAGAATTTATCGAGAACATAGTTACACGCACACGTTGCAATAAAATCTAATCTTGAACAACGCATTTGCTGAAAATTAGTAGAACAACATCGTTTTGCAACAATGTTGCTTCTTTGAAACCAATTCGCGCTTACGAAAACTGCCTTCCGCCTTTCTATTTTCCCACTCTTTTATTCCCTCTTGTTTCTCTTCCTGGTTACTTAATCATTTTTTCCCCGAAAATTCCTTCCTCTACAGCTTCGCGGATTCATGCATTTCCAACAACTGCTTCCCCTTTCTTTAAATTGACCCTCTATTGTTCCCTGTCCCACAACTGGCACCTAGAGTTCTGGGATATGCAAATTGACAAGCGGACTTTCCCTCATCGGGTAAACATTTCACTTCTACTTTTCCGTGACCTCCATACAGCATTCGGAGCTCCGACATATACAAATTGAAAGATATACAAATTTGCAACCATTCTTAGATCATACCCTCTTCCGTATTACGGTCCCCCTATCATGCCCTCTTCTGTGGTGAAAATTTTTGCACTGAAAACTTTCGAAAAATACAATTTAACCATCGGGTTCTCGCATATTTAGTGGAACTATTGTGACCCCATTTTGAATCCCATCTGTCTGCTTTCCATACTTCTCCATTTGTTCAAATTTCTTTGGCGGATCATCGGTTTGGCGTGTTGAAGAAATATTCAGTTCATAGTCATTGTGTCCTATGCTCGCGCCCTTTTGAAATTAGCAGTTGGAAATTATATATAAGATCTTATTTATACGCATGCAATTAGCAATTTCCCTATTCCATACTTAGCCACTTTGCTGGAATTCCACAAATATACAAACCGATCGCTGAACTTCCCCATCATGATCTCTTCCGTTTTACACATTTTCACTCAAAAATTACGAAACATGAAATTTGACCGTGCAACACTCGACTGTCCTGACTATCCCCGTAACCCTTTTTTGAATCCCATCCGACCACTTTTCAGAGCTTGCCATTCTTTCCCTTTTCTAAATATGAAATTACTAGCATTTAATTCTAGCAGGTCATCATGCAGAAACCATATAGATTGTGATTGATGGGAGAAAGGCTCGAGGACATCTCGTATTGATGCGCATTAAACCAAAATTTGCGGGGGGATTATATTATCCCTTCCGAGTGTTCATTTCAAAATCATAAAATCCCGTTCACACAACATGGCCTTCACACATTCACGAAACCTCCATTCCTTAATTGCTCTTCGCCGTACCTTCCACCTTCACATTTCTAAATATGAAATAAATAAACTTTACTGCTAACAGTTCATCATGGACCACCAATACAGATTGTCATTATTCAGCGAAATGCTCGAGGAGCTTTCTCATTCATAGGCATTTAACCAAGATTTAGCAAGAAGTTACATTTTTTTCTTGAACTGTTCATTTAAACCATCATCTATAGAAAAGCAAACTTCTCATCAAACCTATGGCATCAGCTCTACAACAGTTCTGTGGAGGTAAACTGAACATCTTCGAGTGCAAGGACCAGAACTTCCACTGGTCTAGGGAATTTTCTTATTAATCAACCTCTACCGCAGAGAACCAAGTAATTTGGACCTCCGGGATTGCTCATGCAGGCTGTGTCCTTGAGGTTTTTGACTGTAAGGACCTGGTCTCTTGGTGCATCGATAAATTTATTACAGAGAAAATAATTATTCCACTGCAGGACCTCTCTTTTGTTTCTTTTTTAGCTGAGGTCTTTCGCCAGATGTTGAAATTGTCGGAGCCAACATTGATGTTCAAAGGATAAGATTGCAAATAGTTCCTAGCAAATCATAATAACGGATTGGACCTCTTGCCTCTTTTTTTGGAAAACCCGAATCTAGTTCCTGAAGATATTACAAGCATGCAGGTTAGTTCATTTATAAATCCATTTCGCGAAATTGTCTGGTTGTTTACAAGAATAATGGGACAGGAGTCCACAGGTACTATATCCCGCATGGCTCTTTATATTTTGTATTTCACGGTCAACGAACAAGCCATTTTTTATTGGGGCAGGTTAATTTCCCATGAAATCTCTCCACAATTGTCAAGCTACAAAAGGGAAAATAAATTTTATATGTCATCCTATTTAGTTTTTGCAATAGCACATTCCTGTCGATTTCTACAACTGTCTTTGTCCAAGAATGTCACTTGCGAATTCCACCCAGTAATGTTCTGGTACTAGGCCTTGTGGAAGAACAAGGATTCCCACTATTTTTATGAGGTTTTAATGGCTTCCTCTCTGTTTTCAAATTTTTGTTGATAGGAGAAGATGCTCCCCACATATCTGAACATGCAACTAGTTTTTTTGACAACAAGGGGACAATCGAACATTTGGATAATTACACTGTCATAAGAATATTTGGCTCCATGAAACAGACTTCTCTCCTTCCATGTCACATTACGAAAAAAATGTTTGTTGCAGAGGTATCACGTTAATACAGGTACTGGTTCCATCTACTCCAAAGGAAGAAAAAAAGTAGTTCATTCCCCTACCTTGGAAAATAGGGGAGTTCGTCTTGAAAAACATCAACAAAATTGATGATTTCACAGCACATTTTATAATCTCCAACCTGAGATATGCTGAATACATAAGAGGATTCGACCCCTATGATATTTTTAGAAAACATTTACGAACACTTGGCCTCGGCAATTGTTTTGTAAATAAACACATGACCAAAAACAGAGACAGTGGCAACAACAATCTTGCCTCTGATGTCGACGACGTAGAGACAGTGAAAAGCTACACTAAATTGTACACGCAACAGGGGAAAGGCCCCAATTGCAAGAGTGTTCAATCCACAAATACCACTCCAAAAAGTACGACATCCTGAAGCATCGCTCCAATGACCCATCACAACAACAAAGAAACCCAGAGTTCTTCAAACGAAAGAGGATATAACGACCCTCCTCACTCTAAAATTGATAGTTCTCACAAGCTTCCAGTAGAGAAGAAGAGGAAAAAAAATGTGGGGCAGGCAGAAGAGCCGAAAATTCAGAGTGAGAACATGGAACTTGACACTGATTTGGATACCATGTTCCCCTTCTTTGATTAGACCAAAGACGCCATCCACCATATCCATCCAATGGACATATCTGTTACCCAAAATTTTGACAAAAATGAATCCTTTGTGTTCCAGAGCATTGTTTTTGATAGCCGGAACAAAAAATTTATAATTGAGAAAAAAAATGTTAAAAATAAGAAAGGAAAATATCGTTCAGAGGTCGACGTTGCTAACATGCGGCCATCCCAAATCTGTCAACTTCACACCACGACCAGAGAAGCACTTCATGATTCCATTGGAGGCATCTATATCGAGAATGCCAGACTGAAGGAATAACTCAAGAAATTGGAAGATGCTTTCATTCCTATGCCATTGCTTGTCGATCCTTTGGAAATAGCCATGCTTGGCACCCCTGCACCCAATGTAAAAGAATCCTCCACCTTGCTCGCATCATGTAAAGGATATGTGGAGAACAATATCAAAAAAAGAATGGAACTGGTTACCAAGGCGTGGAAAAGATCACAAACCATCACTTCCCTTGGAACCAGGGAACATAGTTTGTGCAAGATTTTGCAGGCCGGATTAAAATATGAAGAAAATTTATTTTTAAAAACGATCATCCCTTTTGGTAACATTGTCAACAATATGACAGAAACAAAAAGAAGAGAATAATATCTTCCATCCAAAAATTGGATCGGCCAATTGAATGCATGTTGGAAAGAAAAAGTAAAGAACCTGCATCTCATTGTTCAGTCATGTGAACAAGCCATATCGAAAAAAGATAAATTATTCACAAAGCTGTCAAATATAGACTTAGCTGGCAAAACCAACGACTTCCAAGACCCCCTCTTAATTGCAACCTCCTTTCCCTTAACTAGGAAAGAGTTCGATAAACAATTTGATATGTTTAAGACCTTGTCTCTGCAAAAGTTTTACAACATACTTCAATTTGATCAAGCTCACGTCCACGACTGGCTAGTCAAATATGTAGTACAGAATGAGGAAATTTATCAAGCTCTCTCTAATATTTCTATCGACTTCCAGGAATTAGAAAATGATATTTTCAACATAAAAATCCGGAATGAGATTAATGTCGCTCAAATGAGAGGCTACATTGAAGAATGGCTCGAAAGGAAATTGAAACAGGTCGCCGATGAAAGACAATAGGCAGTTGCCAGCATTCCAGTAGTCGTGGAGGACATCCTTGAAACTATAGTCGTCGGCGACATCAATGAAACGACAGCTACAAGAAAATAGCCAAAGGGCTCATATGTAAGCTCACTGTAAGTTTACTCATCACATCCTTCTTTGTTTCTCAACCCAGTTATTCCAATTTCTTAAATACAGATGTATAGACAAACACTTATACCTTTCCATTTATTTTCTTTTGCATCTATTGCACTCTATCTTCTTTCCACAATCTTGTTTCTTGTACATATTTCTCTAATGGTCTGCGGGAGCCCCAATCCCAGTCTACATGACAAACACATTGAAATTCCGGTTTATATGTAACCGACTTTAATTTTTGTGTATATTTCAAAATTTGCAATAGTATGTAACAAACTTCTATTTTTTGACATATTTCAAATAAAAATGCATTTAATTTTTTATCTGTTACATACTATAATCTTTCACCACTATGTATGGAAAATTCATTTAATTTTTAATATGTTACAGACTTTTATTCTTATCCTTCAACAATCTGTATGGAAAATGCATTTACTCTTTTATATGTTACAGACTTTTCTTTTTTTATATATTTCAAAATAAATGGTGCTCAACAATGCAAGCGTCATTTACTTATACCCCATGTTCACAAATGCATTTAAATTTTTATACTTATTATCTCCTATTAATTTTATGTCATCATATATTTTTATCTTTTACCACACCATATGGAAAATGCATTTAAATTTCCAAATTTATTCTTGCACTGTCAACAAATTTCTTACTTTGTTATATACTTTAAAAAAAAATAGGTTTGATATATACTTTCAAAAAATAGATGGTGCTTTGCCTACCAACCGTCATTTATTTTTTCCCCATCTTCCATGATATACATGTTGCACACAAAATTTCCGTGATATACATTTTGCACCAAACACTTCATCTCATTTACAATTCGACCCCATTTTCCACCATTTTCTTTCTGACCTCGATGGCAAGGACCATGTTGCCACGTAGCCTTGTTTAGTTTGTGTTCAATCTCAATTCAGTTGGTCTTGAATCTCATTAAAACTATTGTATTCAAATCATTTCACTTTGTTATTTAGTTTGTTGGATATGTTATCCACTATTTTATTATTTTTATTATTAAAAATAATGTTGGTCTTCATTTATTTATGAATATATATTGTGAATGGAGATACGGTGAGAAGAACGATTTCCGAACTCGAGATACAATGGGCAGAATGATTTCCACATCTAAACCAGAATATTTTTGTTCCTACCAGATAGGTTGTTATTGGTATAAAACCCATGAAACAACTTTTATAACCATCGAGGAGGAGGGTTGATTGGCACATGGTTTTAATTGTACAATCAAAATGGATGAGTCTCTTCCTTTGTGCATTCAAGTTGACATTCTCATTTACTTCCTTTTAGTGCTTCACTTAAAATAATACCATTTTTAGTCCCTTCCTTTACGCTAGGGATATAGTGATTGGTTCGACGTTTTTGAATACTTCTGCACACAGTTCAATACGTTTTAAGCCAAAGTTTGAAATATCATTTCATTTTCCACTTTTTATCAACGTATCAAATATTTCCAACAATCGTTTTTGACCAATCAAGAATTTTGAGGCCTTATTTGGCCTCATATCGAGGCAAGCAACGAGGTTTATGAAAAAAATTTAGGAAACATGGCATATATTTATATAGTATATTGTAAAGTGAATTAATGCTAAGTTTTAACTTAGCATTAATTCGAAACCTTAAATGTTTCCCTATACATAGTTCATAGTCAAGTCATAGTCCATAGTTGATATTGGATATTTGTTACGTACATCTAGGCATGTGGCAGTGGCTTCACCAGGTGTGTAAAATGTAGTGCTTCACCAAGTGTGTAACATGCAGTAGGTGTGGGACATGAAACCTGGCAATGGTTTCACCATTACTCTTTAACACTTTTTCTATAACATTTGTGCTAGGCATATATGTAAAAGAAAATTTTCTCTTAGCCATAACTGGTTGTGGGTTATTCTTACATGAATTTGAGAATAATTGAGCCGAATTTACCCCTTAAGAAAGAGGCTCAATCATTCCACTCTGAAACGATTTCTTCACTAGCTCGCTCATGGCCATAACTCAAACTAGGGCCTGGAGGACGAAGATTGACATATGGAATAATGAGCACAACAACAAATGAATCATAGTAGGGAGTTATCCCACTCTATCATAAAGCAAGAAGATCGCAATTTGCAAGTTGGCCACCCTGGTAATGTATAGCATAGTTGGGATTGCCATTAATTTCAAATCAATCAATGAAGTATTCTAATATTTGAAAAAAGTAAGCAGAAAGTAGCATGAATTCATAGTGTAATTTTTTTTCTTGCTATAGATAGATACAGTCTGAAATTTGAAATTTAATTTGCACTACCAAATCAATATTTTTAAAAAGAATAGAAATACACTTAATCGTCTCCTACTTATTCCTGAGAGGCAAATCCTCAAGCAAATAGAGATAGATATAATGATCTTAAGAGTTTTGTCTAAAATTGATTTCAAGCTTTTGAATTTACCTCTAACAAGTCAAATAGACCAATAGTGTGAGCTTATCTATTGAATTCCATTGAACAATTGGAAACATCAACAACAATAGCCCCAACCACTTAGCGAGGAGTAGTGACAACCCCATATACTTTCCCATTATCGACCATCTTGTTAAAATTATTCATTGATTATTTCTTTCACAAATCATGGTGACCTTCATAAGTAAATAGGTACCTTATCATATATTATATTCAGTCAGTATTTTGATTTCACATTGATGGTGTATCCCTTCACTAGTTGCGGTTGGAATGAAGCAGCCTAATAAAAAAAGTAGATCAAATGTTTTCCCAACGTAAGCTTGAATGTATGATTGTCTTCATGGTACTTTGAAGCTCATCGAATTTATCTTGGCCTCTACTCTCATTGTTATTACATTGTTACATTGGACCTTAAAGAACTCACCTCACTTTTCTAGCATACCTCTCAAGCAGTCAACACAATGTTTATATTGTTTGGGAGAGCCATTACTATAGGTTGTCAAAGAGAATTTATTCTGCTACTATCCCAGCCTTGGCTCCCTCTGGCTCCATTCTTGGCCCCTTTCCCTATCTATATGCACCGCTGAATAGAGCAGGGGATTTTGATAGAGTCTCTGGCCTCTTCATCCAAGAGCACCAATGGAGCCTATGTAAGGAAAGAAACACATGTAAGCCTCTTAGAAAGACCTCTAAACCTCCTCTAAATATATGTGGCACATGTGAAATGAGAGTTCTGCAATGTAGCAATAAAAAATTATCATTTCAATATTTTTATACATAAAAAAATCAAAATTTATTATTATAAAAGTTGCAAACTAAAATTACCATTTCAATGTTTTTTATCGATAAATATTTTCTTGTCCCGGTCTCTTCAATGTTTTTTATAGATAAATATTTACTTGTCCTAGTCTCTTGCTGCAATAGAATACCCCTCTTATGGGTAAAATTACAAAATATGATCCAGGATTGGAACTAGACTAGAATGGGTAATGGTGGCAACTGAAACTGCCTATTTTGGCTATCAAACCAAGCTTAGGGAATATTTAAATTGATAAAGGATGTTGGGCACTTCGTTTTGAGGAGGTAAATGAAGAAAAAGAACAAACAGAAGAGCCCAAAGAAGAAGAAAAGGAAGACAAGGGAAAACAACATATGCTCCTGGAGGATGTGAAAGAACCAAGAGCTTGACTCGAGGACGAGTCAAGGAATGTGGTCACATCCTGTTGGGCCCTTCGTTTTGAGAAATAATTGTGCAAGTTTTGACTAAGCATGATTTGCGCAAACTCCATCAGAGTATGGGAGAAAGAGAAATAAAAAGAAGTTGTGGAAGCCAGCACAATGCCAACGAAGTAACAAACGGTTGCAACAGAACAAGAAGGCATGCAAACCAAGAAGGAAGACACAACCCAGCCATATAAATAGGACCGAACAAAAATGTAAAAGGTTTGTTGGTGTTGTTGTTGGTTTTGTTGGTGTTGTTGTTGTCGTTATTATTGGTGTTCACCTGTTCATGGGTTCATCACTTTGTAATTGGTTCATTAGCACTGGAGTTAATCGGCTGGGTTTAGTAGAGTCAGGTTGGTCAGAGTCGTCCAGATTTTGGGATTAGTTGTTGATAATTGTTGTAGGTTGGGAAAAGACATGTCTGAGTCTATAATGGGTTAGAACTACCAACTAGAGGATTAGATCTTTGTGACATGGGTCTAAGATCCAAGTGTCTGTACTGAGCCCTACTATGTAATTCTGAGTATGGAATCAGAGAAAGATTCGAAAGATAATGAGAAGCAGGACCGAAATTTAAAATATGTTGTGTCTTTATAATCTTACTTATGCATTACAGTATTTCCTTTATGGTTTATGAGTTCTATTTGATGGTTCGGCATTTGAATGATTGCTCACAACGTAATTAGATCGGATTCCTACATTTATATGTTTCAAATATGTTAATGTCTCTTGCACAAGAACTGGGATGAGTTCTGACTGCTCAATGGATCCTCTTTGGTCTTCTCCCTGCCCTTCCCTATCTATCTGTCTTAGTAGGGCTTCGGGTGAGACTTATTCTCTTCAGAGGAGATGAAAATGCCAGCGCTCTAGACTACGCGGTACCCTTTGTTGGTAACCTAAGAAGGACCCTGGTCTGATCAAATTCCGCGCCAAAAAAATGGTTTCATTTCCAAAGAACAACAACATGAAGCTTCAACGCAGGAAGAAGACACTTGAGCTAGACAGGAGTCGGAACCCGACAGCGATCAGCAAACCACCTCACCAGACAAGGGTGAGGGTGCCCAAGAAATCACAATACATCAAGAAGAAGGATCGGACGAGCCGCAGATACTAGATGTTCACAATGAACCAGAAATGAAAACTGAGCAGGATCCGACAGCCATGCGAGCACAAATGGAGCAAGTTCTCTAGAATCCCCAACAATGTGCAGAATTGATGCAACTCTACATAGCTAGAACATAGGTTCTGACTCTTCTGCCAGCAGATCTAAGGATGAGAATCGCACCAACGCCACCGAAAAAGGAAGAGGTAGACACTCACTCAGACCATTCAGAGGCCAGTGGACTCCCACTACAGATGCGAGCACCCGCCGAAGTACCTCCTTCATCTACCAACATGATACATTGTCTAGCACCACAATTATTTGGATTAATCAGGGCATCCACGGACCAGTTGGATCAAAGACTCCAGTAGGCCGAGAGATCAGCTGATATTGCAAGGAAAGAACAATTTGTGATGCACACATACATAATGTAGGAGGCACATGACAAACTCTAAGTTCAGTGCAAAATGGAAAAAGTGAAGGAAAAACTTGCTCAGGCTTGGCCGAAGATTTGGAAGGTTGCACCTAAACTACCCGAGGCCAGCGACGTAAGAGAGCCAGAGAAACAGATCAAGTTGTTACAGGAAGCATGGATGAAACTCGCCAATTGCACTAACCATCTCCAAGTGAAGCTGCAACAGGTCCAACAGGAAGCAAAACAGCAACCTCAGCTGCTCCAAGAACAAATGCAAAAGATAATATTGCAAGGCAACAATGCCAGAGTGGCACTGCACAAGCACACAACAGACTGCACAAAAATCTTCAGAGAAGTCAGCGACTAGATGGGCATCATCGCTCGATGAAATCAAGTCTTAGAGGAGGTCCACACAAAGATCCAGGTGCTAAACAAAGAATTTGTGGCCACAATGGACCCCATGGAGCAACAACATAAGTTCGACCAAATTCAGCAGGCCGACAATGAACTAAATACACTCTATGAGGCACAGTCCGTAGCTAAGAAAGAATTGCGTGATTTTTGACTGGTAATTCAAACCGCCTATATGAAAATGCATCAGATCGATGCAATTTTGAGTGGAACTCATTCGTTGCGGACAAGCCAAAGGAATACAACAAAGAGATGACCCAACAGTTCCTTGCAGAAGCATCACTCCTCGCCTGGAAATGGCAGGACAAAGTTGAAAGCTTTCACAGAGTGAAGCACAGAGCATTAGAGTTAGTACCAGAATTGGGCCCTTCATTTGAGGAGGTAAAGAAAGAAAAAGCACAAACATAAGATCCCAAAGAAGAAGAAAAGGTAGAGAAGGGAAAACAACAGATGCTCCTAGAGGATGTGAAAGAACTAAGAGCTTGACTCAAGGACGAGTCAAGGATTGTGGTCACAGCCTGTTGGCCCCTTCATTTTGAGAAAGAATTGCGCAAGTTTTGACTAAGCACGAGTTGCGCAAACTCCATTAGAGGATGGGATAAAGAGCAACATAAAGAAGTTGCAGAAGCCAGCACAATGTAAGCAAAGAAACAAACGGTTGCAACAGAACAAGAAGGCATGCAAACCAAGAAGGAAGACACAACCCAGCTATATAAATAGGACCGAACACAAATGTAAAAGGTTGTTGTTGTTGTTTTTAGTTTTGTTGGTGTTGTTGTTGTCGTTATTATTGGTGTTCACCTGTTCATGGGTTCATCACTTTGTAATTGGTTTATTAGCACTGGAATTAATCAGTTGGGTTTAGTAGAGTCAGGTTGGTTAGAGTCGCCCAGATTTTGGGATTAGCTGTTGATAATTGTTGTAGGTTGGGAAAAGACATGTCTGAGTCTGTAATGGGTTAGAACTACCAACTAGAGGATTAGAGCTCTGTGACATGGGTCTAAGAGCCAAGTGTCTGTTCTAAGCCCTACTATGTAATTCTGAGTCTAGAATCAGAGAAAGATCTGAAAGATAATGAGAAGCAGGACCGGAATTTAAAATATGTTGTGTCTTTATAAGCTTACTTATTCATTATAGTATTTCCTTTATGGTTTATGAGTTCTATTTGATGGTTCGACGTTTGAATGATTTCTCGCAGCGCAATTAGATTGGATTCCTGCATTTATATGTTTCAAATCTGTTAATGTCTCTTGCACAAGAACTGGGATGAGTTTTGATTGCTCTATGGATCCTCTTTGGTATTCTCCCTTCCCTTCCCTATCTATTTGTCTCAGCAGTGCTTCGGGTGAGACTTCTTCTCTTCGGAGGAGATGAAAATGCCAGCACTCTAGACTACGTGGTACCTTTTGTTGGTAACCTGAGAAGGACCCTGGTCTGATCAAATTTCGTGCCAACAAAGGACTTTTTCTTTCTTGGATGCTTTCTCAGCTACTTTTTCTACTCTAGAATTAAATCTTGGGTTTGAGAAAGACAAAAATAGAGTTGTATGCGAATTTTTCAAACAATGTCTAAATTAATTTAGGAAAGAATTTTGTTTTCTTAAGACCCAATTTCAACAAATTCCACAGGGAGAAAAGATTAACTTCTTCTGCATCTTCAAATATTCAACCAGATCCACTATGACTGGCTTAAAACCATTTTTCAAGTTGAAAAATTTACTACTCGACTACTCTTCTAAAGCTAATAACGTCCTCAGAGCGCTTGTTTCTACTGTCCGGTAGGAAATTTACTACAATGCCCAGAATGTTGACATGACCACTACTTGGCTGCAAGAAGGATCCCAATGTTTCTCTACCCTAATTTATACAAATTACATCCTAAATGCAGACAAGGGACTGGTAGAACGTCCAGGTGTTTTCTATACAAAGAACTTATTTTCCATATGGTTTATCTATCCTATGGTATTTTCTTAGAAGCTACCAGGTGTGTTGCATGCACTGATATAAATTTACATGATACTAATAATATGATTGGCTTGCTCTAAGGCTTGGGAGTTAATAAATAAGAAATGAATAAGGCCAAATCTATATTAAGCTTTTGAGTCTATAAATAATAAATGATTAAGGATTGAGATGCCAAAGAAATAATGTACATCATAATGGGCATAACCTGCATCATCGCCCTAATCATTGGCACATAAAAATAAATGCAATAACTCGGTTTCCCAAACTCAGTGGAAATTTTTTAGTTGAAAATTAACAAAATCATCACCCACAATATATGTTTATGGTATCTCATCAAAGTGCATTATTTAAATTTGAATGGATGGTTAATGATAGCTAATCAAACTGCATTATTTAAACTTGAATGAATGGTCAATAAAATACAAATTTGAGTACTTTGTAAAATGGAAAAATAACTTCTTCCAAAACATTTAGGTGCAATGATTTAGTTTTTTATTTATTATAAGCATATACAATGTATATCTTTGAGCTTATTAGACTAAGGGGCACTTCATAATCTGGGAAATAGAGATCTTCATGTACATCTTTGAACTTATTAGACTAAAAAGAACTTCATAATCTAAGTACATCTTTGAATTTATTAAAGTAAAGGAAACTTCATCTTTGAGCTTATTAGAGTAAAGGGAACTTCATAATCTGGGTAATAGAGATCTTCATATACAATGTCTTAAGAAGCTCATGTGTACTCCACAAATTGAAGTTTAATATATAAATAAATTTATGTTTAAATATTTTATTAATTTTGTTAAATTTGTTTTTTTTTAATATTTTGTACATATTTAATAATTAAATAAAACATAATTTTTTTATTTATATATAACAACAAATGATAATATAAAAACAACAAGCTCTCAAATCAAATTGTTTCAATTTTGAAAATATTTATTTTTCTTTAATAAATTTGGAAATAATAAATAAGAGTATTTATTTTTCTTTTATTTTTGAAGTATTTGTTTTTTTTATTTTTTAAATATTTATTTTTCTTTAATAAATTTGAAAGTAATGAATAAGTTTGAAAATAATGACAAAACTTAAAAGCTATTCTTTAAAAAACAAAAAAACCTTTACCTAGACTTCATTAAACAAGAAGCCCTTTACATAAACACCATTACAAAACCAGAAACCCTTTACATAGACTTCATTACTTTTTGTCTAACTTTCTTTTGGCTGTACAATGGTCATAACAATGGCTGCATGGGGAGCACATGCAATCTCATATGAATATCATGATGCATCAAAGGCATCATGATATTCATGTGACATAACTACTAAGAATGTTGGGAAGGGGGAGATTCATAAGCACATCACGACTCCGAATAACAAAAAGTATGCAGAGCTAAGTATTAATATATAATCTTTACTTAGCTCACCCACAATCAACCTCCACTATTAGTAGCGACTTGCTGCCTTTTGCAGCTTCTCTTGGAGTAGTGATTATTCTCTGTTAAATTCCTTGTCGAATTCTTAATCCTTGTCGAATTCTTCGTACAACTAAAATATTTCTGGTTTCTAAAATTTTAGCTAGTGTATTTTCAATCTTTTCAAATTTATTTTTAAAAAGTTTGAGTATGCTTTCCATTTTTAAAATTAGAATAATAAACATTATTTTTTTCCACTTTGAAAGTATATTTTCCATTTTTTCCAATTGTAAAAGCTTTGAGAGTATATCTTTCATTTTTTCAATTAGAATGGTAAGTATGGTATTTCTATTTTTTTAGTTTTGAAAATATATTTTCAACTTTTTCAAATTAAAATAACAAACATTATTTGTTGCTTTTTAAAAAATTCTGAAAATATATTTTTAATTTATTCTAAATTGAAATGATAAGCATGATTTTTAGGCTTCTAAAAACTTGGAAAATATATTTTTAAATTGATAAATACAATATTTTTTTTCATGATATCATCCACATCCTATCCTATTATTATATATTTGTTTCCATAAATCCACTTTATCATATACAGCATATTATATTTTTGTTTCTATAAATCCATTTTATCATATAAACATTTACTAAAGTAATTTGATTTATTTTATTTGATTAAAAGAATTAATAAACTATTAATCCACTTTATCATATAAAGCATTTATTAAAGTAATTTGATTTATTTTACTTGATTAAACAAAATTGATAAAATATTTTAATTTTTTTTCTGAATTAAATAAAACATAAATCTAATTAGACAAAACAAGAATCTTTTTTGAAAAATATATATAAATAGAGAATGACTATGAGTTTCAACCAATATCATTAACCGATCAAAGAATTAAAGAGAGACAATACTTGGGGTTTTCAAGTTATGTAGAAAGTTGTAAAATGGATATTTTAAAGTTATTTAATTAAAAAATTAACACGCTATCTCCACACATACCAAATGATACATTCAAAAAATTGAAATGTACAAACAACATTGTACATCTACTCAACCAACGATAAGCATCTATATTTTAAAGATCAGTGCCCTGCATCTCTCCGAAACCTACACCCTCCACGCGTATAATTAAAAGAAGATTCCACGTGTATATTGTCTCGTGGGGCCACTAGAAGCAGATTCCAAGCGTGTATGGTCCCATGTGGCCATTAAAAGCAGATTTCGCGTAGAGGACACGCGACGACCGACTGAGTCTACGAATTGCTAAGAAACAAGGAGAATGTGAAACATGAGTTCCAGTAAAATATGAGACATGAGTAGAGCATATTGCTAACTTTGGGTTGTAAGGAGTGTGGCACTTTTCAACCAATCAGCCAAATACATTTATCTTGCCCTTCGGTTTCTTCATCCTCTCATCTTCGTCTCCCATACAATTAATGGAAAATCATCATAAATTCGCTTCTTCCTCCGCCTCTGCAATTTCGAGCAGCAATTACAATTACTACGTGTTCATAAATCACCGCGGTCCCGACGTTAAGAAAACCTTCTCCAGCCATCTTTACCGTCTCCTTATTTCCTATGGATTCAGAGTATTCCTAGACCAGTAGGATTTGCGGGAAGGGAAAACTTAACTTCTCAAATACAAGAAGTTATCGCGACGGCCTCTGTTCATGTGGCTATTTTTTCTCCTAGATGTGCAGAATCAAAATGCTGCCTTGACGAGATCGTGTTGATGTTGAAGTCGGGGGCTACAATCATTCCTGTGTTTTACCATGTCCAGCCTTCTGAGCTTCGGTGGACGCGGGGCAAAGGAGAAAGAAGAGTGTATGCTCGAGGCCTTCTCAAACAAGAAGAGATACGAGCCCAACATTGTTGAAAATTGGAGACAGACTCTTTCTCGCGTTGCAGAAATAAGCGGTTTAGCGCTGGAGGGGTGTAATGGATGAGAATTCTAACTCCTCTTTCTCGAATGATTTTATGTTTGATAGGAAGATAAGCATATTATCTTTGGGAAATGTTTCACAGTGACTTTAGTTGTGGCCTCATAAATAATCAGGTCGAGCTCTGGATCCTCTCCAGAGCTCGACCTGCAGAACGAGGTAGCTTCTCCTTCCTACTCAGATCTGGAAAAAGTGTGCCGCATAAGCTTAAACATGAAACTCCATGCGCAAAAAATCCAGGCACAGAGCAGCAACACAGATCAGCCATCCCAAAAGTATCTCGACCAATTTATTGGAAGTTCATCCAGTAAGTACCTTCTAACAACAGGACCGCCAAGCACCTTGTAGCGGCAGAGACTCAACTTGAGAAATAGCACAAAGCCCTCTGTTGTTCACCTTCTCGGTGTAAAGCTCGACGGTGCCTTAGCCCATTGGTGTCACCACTATAAAAAGAGGTATGCAATTTGAATTATAGACTGCTTTCACTGAAGTCGAACAACAATGTTAAGCAAATCATCAAATGCTTAACCCGGTTTAATCGGTACGAGTTGCAAGTCCTTTAAGATGTGGGGGCGTGAGGGTCATCTTGAATTGCATGGTGAGGGCGTCTTAATTTAGGGTTCTGAGAAAACTACCCACAGATAAGAAGCCAAGCCAAATGAAAAATTAGTTGGGGTTGGACGAATAAAAAACCATAAATTCAATAAGAAAAATGTGTTGATCAAACTCTTCAAGAGGGAAATTAAACTATGAGAAACTAATGAAAAATTAGTGAAATGGGATTGAAATATTGTTTAAGGCTTTGCTTTGCTCGATTTTGTCAATAGGTTAGGTTCGACATTACGACTTCAACCCAGTTGAAGACCCCACTGTGGTATGCACCAACCAATAAGACCATTCCAACCATATTTGATTTATTCAATCACTGAAGAAGGGCGAGAACTACTCTTTCCTTTCCCTGGATATGTTCAAGATAAAACCAAAGTTGGACCGAAGCCGAGGGAATCCATCTCCATCTCCTTCCCCGATCCAGCCGAGCAATATAACTAGAGCTTACGAGATTTCCGAAGTCAAACTGTCTCATTTCTGTTAGAATAAAGCTTACTTTAGTAAGAGATAATGCTTACAGCTGTTGTAACTGTGAGTTAGCCTTACAATTCTTGTAACTGTGAGTTAGTTGTTGTAACTGTGAGTCCCTTATAGCTGTTGTAACTGTGAGTTAGCTGTTGTAACTGTGAGTTTCTAGGTTAACTATTTTTAGCTAATCAGATCCACTTTCTTAGGATCTAGATTGTTAGGGGTCGGTGATCTGGATGCTATATATGTAACCTCCATTTGTCTGTGTAATACATTCTACTATTGTGTGTTAATCTTGTGCAATGGCTTCCCTCTCGATTTCTAAGTTGGTATCAGAGCAAGGACCGCCCTAACTCTCTCACGAGAGTGGCTGGAAGATGAGAGAAGAGTGATAAGTTGATTCCACTGTAGGAGTAGATTAGGTTAGAGAGGGTTTGAATTTCTAAATTTTCTGTGTGTTTTGTGAGATTGTTGTGGGAGACTCTCCTTGTGAATAAAGGACCACTGCATAGGAGAACTGACGAGGGTATCGCTACCCAGATATTCGTTGATCAAACTGTGAGAGGTTAGACGCCTGTGCATTTGTTGATCAGTGACCGCTGCATGGAAGAAAAGAGATCCAGATCTTCTTTGGTGTCGACAACAGGGTTCGATTTTCTCTCTGCCGAAACTCTGATTCCCGCTACAATGGGTGGACTTTATGTTCGGCAAGTGTTTGAGTTGGTTTGGTAGATTTTTTGTAGTGTTACATATAGTGTGATGTGATTTATGTATTTTATATATATTATTATGTGTGGTGTGTGGTGAGTTTAAAATTTTTATATAAGTGTTTATGTAAAAATAAGAACTTGTATCTTGATGCAAGCTGGTAGCCCCAGTTTCAAGTACAATGTTTTTATTGGAAGTCACCTTGTGTAAAGGAATGTTGAAGACATTTAGTATCCAAACTGTTCTTCTATATACTGAAGGATAGCCGAAAGCAAAAATCCGACAGATGAAGGCAAGCTAATAGAATGCATCAATAATTGACACCTTTTATCACGGAAGCCCCGATGAGCCGAGTTGTCAAATTGTCCAGTATACAAGTGCTACAATGATGGTCAGAAGCATTTTTATTTTAAATGTGTCAGTGGGTAGCTCGAATGTGTGGAGAAGAAAGAGCGGAAACCGGGTGATTGCAGAGTGAGTTTCAGTGCTGAGGAAGACCAAATCAGACAGACAGATGAAAGTT
>JZKD02S2224200.1:312706-343028 GCA_000966675.3 Picea glauca
TAGAAAGGATTGGGCCGGTTGCATACATGCTTGCATTACCTGCATCTATGACTGTACATAATGTGTTTCATGTTTCACTACTTAAGAAATATGTACCTGATGCTAATCATGTTATGGATTGGACTGTGATTCAGGTGGAACCAGAATGTGTCCTGCAAGTGCATCCTATGCGCATATTGGACAGGAAAAGCAAATAGCTCCGGAATCGAGCTATAGAGCTTGTAAAGGTCCAGTGGACCTGGTACGGTCCTGAGCATGCGACATGGGATCATGTAGATGTTATGCGAGCAGAGTATCCGCATCTTTTTGAAAAGCTTGCAGATGCTATGTAAAGTTTCACTGAGGACAGTGAAAAAATAAGGGGAGGGGATTGTAGTGTACCCAAGGCCGAGCCCCGATGTAAACCATGATCTAAAAGAGATTGTAAATATGTGTTATAGGCTGGTGAGCCAAGTTTTTTATAAGCTGGTAGGCTTATGTGTTTGATTAGTCCAGAGAGCCTAAGGGTTGAAGGCCAAGGGCCTGGATTTTGTATCTATATGTATGCAGCACATCACTAAAATATAAACACCGCCAGGTGCAGACCGACCACGATGAATGAGTGATGGGGGACTGAGCATCCACAGAGTGGGCAAGGGACTAGGGGCTGGAAGGTGGGAAAAAGGGGCTGAGTGTTGAGCCTAGGGGCTAAGCCTAGGGGGCTTAGGCCTGGAATAATATTTTAATATTATTTCCAAAAGGAGCCATGTGCATATTATTTTATCCTAAGTTCCTGACAGGGGAAATGTGCAAAAGGGATGCATGCTATGAGAACACATGCAGTTCCCAGGGTGACAAGTGTCAACCCTGGTGCATGCAAATATAATCGCCGAGATGAACCGCATGAGGGGATATTCTCCATTCTACCCGACCGTTTGAGCGTGAACCAGTCCGACCTCTGCAAGATTACCCTTGTACCATTCCAAAACAAAAAACCGTGATACGATTCCGTGATTGCTAAACCTGTTGGGGAAGCGCGTGTTTGTTTTTCCCAATTGGCCGCTGCGGCCGCGCAATGCTGGACTGCGTGTAGCATATTGACCAGAGTAAGCTCGTGATGAGCTGGTGTATGTCCTCTCTTCTGGTGAGGGAGGTGACTATGGTTGGAAGAAGTAGGTTGTCAGGCCTGTGAGCAACTCTTTCCAGGTGAAAGAGTTTGCTAGGAAGCGGTTTCTTCCAGAGAGTGTCCAGCACCAGCTTCAAACTCTTAGACTCCCTGATCTGGCCTGTTTCCAAGACCCAGAGAGGAGGTTAGCACCGATGGACTGTGCGTGTGAAAGTGTATACTCCCAGGTGGAACAGACATGTGGGGAATGAGAGTCTGGTAGTAGTGGGCGTAAGATGGAATCTTTGGGAAGAACCTTTCCAGATATTTCTGTTTTGTTTCCCTGTAACCTCATCTTAGCCTAGAAGTCCTTGCTTTGGGGTGGAGCTTGGTCCCATCTCGGGGGTGACCCAGTGTTGAGCTGATGAATAGCGTTGTCTAAGGCTGGGAGGTTCATGGACGGCTTGCACTTGGTTGGTGATTTCTACAGCTGTTAAAAGATAAGTATTTGAATTATTCTTTGATCATGTTGTGCATGATCGTGTTGTTTATGTATCATGTTTTCCGCTGTGTAAATGAATTATTGTTAAATGGTATGGAATGTTTAATTATAGCAGTAACGAGATATGTTTTACTCTGTAATTTAAATGTGTTTAATTGTGTTAAATGCATGTGATTATAATGACTGTATGAATTATGTAAAAATCCATGTACAGAATGGTAGCTGAGAGATTCAAAAACCTCGGTAGTGTAAAAAGGTACATTACAGGAGCAGTCAAAGTAACCCTCATTCCAGTGGAGGAAACACACAATGGCACGCGAATCAACACTTCCAAGGACACATACAACTTAATCAGAATCAGAGTTTCTAGCCTCAAAGAGGCAGAGGGAGAAGATCAAATGAGAAATCAAACATACAATGCTATTACTGCAAAAAGTATGGGCACTATGAATCTGAATGCAGGAAGAAGCAAGTAGATCAATTCTCAGGAAGAGCACATGTGTCAAATCATACAAGAGAAACCTCAAGAGGTATGTTTCTCTCATGTCACAAGACTGTAGAAAAACCTAAAGATCTTTGGTTGCTAGACAGTGGATGCAACAATCACATGACAGGTAACAAAGAATTACTTTCATGCATTGATTCTTCAATCTCATCTGATATTACACTTGGAAATGATTCCTTAGTCAAAATTCAAAGAAAAAGAACTGTACCTATTCTTACTATACAGAATGTAAAGAAGGACATAAACAATGTTTATCACATTCCAGATCTTAAACATAATCTGCTAATTGTAGGAAAACTCATTGAACATGGCTATAAGGTACTTTTTGAGGGAGCATCTTGCAGGATATTTAAAAACACCCCCAACAGAAAATTGATTTCTGAAATCCACATGAATCAGAATAGGATGTTTCCCCTTACCCTCAGAACTGCAAATCTGAACCAAACATGTGTACAAAGTGCATCCACCCTGAATGAAACTATGGTTTGGCATACAAGATTTGGACATCTACCCTTTCAAAGTCTAAGTCTTCTTCAGAAGCACTCCATGGTCAAAGGTTTTCCTATTTTTAAAGAACAAAATTCCCCATGTGAGTCTTGCATACTTGGAAAACATAAGAGAACTAGTTTTCCATAGTCCACAACTCAAGCCAAACAACATCTTGAACTTGTTCACATTGACCTATGTGGACCAATGCAAAAAGAGTCCATAGGTGGTAGCTTTTATTTTCTAACATTTATTGATGATTTTAGCAAGAAAATCTAGATCTATTTTCTCAGACACAAGTCTGAAACTTTTGCAAAATTCAAGGAATTCAAAGAAGAAGTTGAAAAACAGAGTGGCAAATATATAAAAGCTCTCAGGTCAGATGGAGGAGGAGAATACAACTCCAAATAATTTGCAAATTTCTGCAAATCACAAGGCATTATCATGCAAACAAAAACTAGATATACTCCACAACATAATGGAGTGGCTGAAAGGAAAAATTAGACAATAATGAACATGGCAAGAAGCTTACTCAAAGAGAAAAGTTTGTCAAATAATTTTTTGGCTGAAGCAGTAGCATGCTCATCTTATCTCTTGAATAGATCTCCAACCACCAAACTGAAGCTAAAAGTCCCCCAAGAAGCATGGAGGTGGACAAAGCTCAATGTTGCACATCTAAGGACATTCGGATGCATAGCATACGCTCACATACCTTCCAAATTAAGGAAGAAACTTGATGACAGAAGTGAGAAATGTATCTTCACTAGATATAGTGAAAAATCTAAATCTTACAGGCTTTACAATACAATCTCCAAGAAACTAATTCTCAACAGAGATGTAAAATTTCTAGAAAATCAATCCTGGAATGAATCAGAAAATCAGTAGATGGACAGTCAAAATCCATTGCTGCCAAGTTCTGAAAACACAGAAAATTCAGAACAGTCAATACCTCAACCTGCTCTTCCAAGATTGCAAGTACAAAGACAACCTGAAAAACTCTCAGGATAACTCAACTTCAAGCAGAGACTCATTCTCTGAACCTCAAAATCAGAGAACTCGAAGTTTGAGAGATATCCATCAGTAGTTGGATGACATTGAACATCACAATCTTTTTGCATTAATGTCATGTCAACCTACATCTTTTAAGGAAGCGGCTACGGATCCACATTGGGTTCAAGCCATGAACCAAGAAATTGACTCCATTGAAAAAAATAAAACATGTGATCTTGTTGATTTTCCAAGTCACAAGCAGAGTATTGGTGTCAAGTGGGTTTACAAAACTAAAATCAATGAAAAAGGGAAGATTGAAAAACACAAGGCAAGACTTGTTGCCAAAGGATTCTCACAACAACCAGGTACTGATTATGGTGAAACTTTTGCTCTAGTAGCAAGATTAGACAAATGGCAAGTATACCAAATGGATGTCAAGTCAACCTTCCTGAATGGTCTCTTAGAAGAAGAAGTTTATGTCAATCAACCACCTGGATTTGAACTCCAAGAGCACCCAACCAAAGTATATTAGTTGAAGAAAGCCTTGTATGGCTTAAAACAAGCTCGAAGAGCTTGGTACAATAGAATTGACACTTATCTGATCAAAAGTGGTTTTAGCAGAAGCCCAAATGAGCCAACTCTTTACACCAAAACTGATAAACACAGTAAAATTGTGATTGTATGTTTAAATGTTGATGACATGATCTATACTAGAAATCTTGAGTTAACAAATTTTAAACATGCCATGCAATCTGAGTTTGAGATGACAGATCTTGGCATAATGAAATATTTTTTAGGGATTGAGGTTGATCAATCAACCAAAGGAATTTTTGTCTGTCAGCAAAAGTATGCAGCAGACATCATCAAAATATTTCGCATGGAAGAATGCAATCCAGCAGAAACCCCTATACCCCTAGGCACAAACTTGAGCAAGAATGATGAAGGTCCTATAGTGGACCCTACTTTATACAAAAGTTTAGTAGGCAGTTTGTTGTATCTTACAGCAACTAGGCCTGACATTATGTATGCAGCTAGCCTTGTTTCCAGATTCATGGAATCCCCCAAAGATTCTCACTGGAAAATGGCGAAACGAATTCTGAGATATGTTGCAGGAACTCTCAATTTTGGCTTATGGTACACTAAATATGATAGTAATCAACTCTTTGGTTACATAGACAGTGATTTTGCAGGCAGCCTAGATGACAGGAAAAGCACATCTGGACATGTTTTTCACCTGGGCACGAACCTGATCTCATGGGCATCAAAGAAGCAACCAATTGTATCAGTGCTGATGTTTGTAACTGTTGAGTTTAAGAGAGACTGTTAAATATAATATAACCTCAACAGGTTGACTGTACATTGCCAGCTATCCTGGCCAACTGTACTTTCATTTGTTGATTTGCTTAAGCCTATTTAGCTCAGCTATTTTCCTTTTGCATAGGAGTTCTTCATTAACTCTTCTTATTGTACTTTCTCCTTACATTCTCAATATACTGAATACAGTTTTCTGCTCTGTTCTTTTCTCTCTGCATCTCTTGCTTCACAATTTATCATGGAAGACACTGCTTGGATGAAGGATAAGACACCGTTTGGATGAAAAACAAGACACATGGAAATAAATGATTAGTTGATTTGATGGTAACAAATGTCAAGTTCGGATACGTTTTGGACAGACAATGAAACCTCTTGATGAACCTCCCCTTATAAACACCTTCAGTGTAATCAGTTCGATTTAAATTGATAATTACTCTTAAATTTGGTAACTATGGATGTTTAATCTAAATTACATTTAAAAAATTAAAAATTCATTGGTTGTGATGAAAAAATAAAAATAAAAATAAAAATATCTTAATATCATATTAAAATTAAGCTACATATTTTGATGAATTTAAATACCGTAAATAGATTTTATGGTAGTATAATCACCCATTGAAGTGAATAAAAATGGATGAACAAGATGTATCAATAGATTCATTACATAATAACAATAGGGATATAAGGTAATCGACCATATTTTATCGATGAATGTAATATATGTAATAAACTAATATTGCATATTTCATTTTTTGAATCATACCCACAAGTGTAACCTTGTTTAACATGATATCAAAACATTACCAGAACAATTGTAAGCTTGTAAAGATTGAATTAATTGAAACACCCTGATTCACCATATTCATTAAAATTGAATAAGACAATAATTCTGAAAAATAATATAATTGGACCTGTTAATTTCCGGTGCTGTTAGCGCTGGAAGTCACTCCTGGATTTCTTGCAGGGGCAAAGCCCAATGCCCATCAGTTTTTATGTCACAATTTGATAAATGGGATGATCAGATGGGTAAAGACTCAGGGAGGTATCGCTCCAACTTAGGGACTGGGTCTGGTATGTAAGGAACAAAAGAGGTCTTGATCTAACTTCAGTCAGGGAGTTGATTAAAGGGTGAACAGGTGGAAGACTTAGGAGAAGAGTGTGAAAACTACCTCAGGCAACAGGCCTTCGGAGGCTTGGGGATGAAAAACTCAAGAGCCAAGATCCTCTTGGTCCAGAGCTTCAAGGAGCTGAAGCGTGACTCGACTTGATCCTCCAATTCCAAGTCGTTCAGCGTTAAGGAAATCACAGGAACCGATTAGAGACGCTGCGACTGCTGCAGTGATCCAACCTACATCATCCTACAACAACGCAACTCGAATGGATCCTCCAATTCCGAGTTGCTCTAATACAGTGTAAACAAAGACATGGAAAGAACTAACATCCATCAGGCAAGAAGTCTCAAGAGTCCAGAAATAACCAGAAAATAGTGCTTCATTGGAGTTCTTACAACCGGGAGCCTTGCTCAACCATGAATCCTTTTCAAAATGGAAAAAATGCCTACATATAGCCAAAACAAAACAATAGCAGCGAAAACGAGAAGCTGCATCAAACTTTGCGTCTACGTGTCTTCTGACAGTCTGTGCATGTAGACTCTGGATGATTGTGCACTTATGACAGACGCAATGGGACTACTGACTGTCCTGCAGTGATTTGACAGACACAATCTCCGTCAGGAAGGACTATCAGTCTGCTTGTATGCTTGGTCCTTTCCTGGCCTTCTATTTATGGAAGAAGATGACGTTCAACCACCTTCACGGCAATAATAATTGCTTCTTTGGGATTGGGAACGACCTCAGTCAACTCTGCCCTCTGGGATGTGGAAGACCCCTTGCGCTGCCACCTGGAACAGTTGGAGGGTCTGATGGATAAGGCGTGGAGGAACTGGCATGCTTGACGTGGAAGGAGAAAGGGAGGTGATGGCGTCAACACTGTGAGGGTGAGATGAGAGGTGATGAGGTGGTGGAAGATAAGAGGGTCTAAGGATGGGTGTGGTAGCGAAAGGCTGACATGGAAGGGAGCGGGACACATGGCAGGGTAAGAGGAGGCTCGGAAGGGGAGTGGACAATGAGATGAGGGGAGGGACCACATGGACTAGAAGAGGGGAGGTGGACAGATGTCGGAGGATGAGAAAGGGCTAAAGGGAGCGAGCCTCATCGCACGGCCAGGAGGAGAACAGATGACAAGGGGAAGGATGGTACAAAAGATGACACGACAGGAAAGGGGCCCACGTTGGTTAAACGTAGAAAGACAGAAGGCTCCAGAATCCAATGTGCGCCGCTGATCTAGGCGCTCTAATCACAGCCGTCGGAGAGATGCGTCCCCGATTCTGGACACCCCCCCTCCGCTTAAAGGTAGAAAGGCGAGGGGGGGGGTCCGGAATCACCTTGCGCGCCGTTGATCCGAGCGCTCTAATCACAGCCGTTGAAGAGGTGCGCCCCAGATTCCTGACCCCCCCCCTTCTGCTTAAAGGTAGAAAGGTGGGGGGGCTCTGGAATCCGATGTGAGCTGCTGATCTAGGTGCTCTAATCCCTGCCGTCCAGATCTGATTTCCATTTAAACACAGACGCATTTGCATCTCGAACTTAGGACAAGTGGGGTTTTAACCCATTCCTTCGCATTTTACCCCCCTTTAAGTCCAATGCGCCCGACTTTCATTGGTGGATGGACGGCTGAGAGGACCTTGGTGCTCCCAATGTGAAAATCCCGAATGGCCCCACTCGTGGCTCAACTATTGCACCGCATGTCCTCCATTACTAGGCTCGCTTGACGAGACCAGGTGCTAGGACCATAGGCTTAGCTTCAAAGGTGCTTATTGGGGCTTCGGGGTTCGAGGTTTTGAGATGTGAGATGACGAGGGACTTTTATCCTTCAAATTCCCGAATGTCGATATGCCGACGTGACTAGATCTTGCGCCACGCGTCACTAGATCGGACGACCCAGATTTAGTATTGAAATATAGGTGCTTTCTTTCACGCTATATATTGGTTAACTTGGTAGCCCCGATATCCCGATGACCGTTGATCTATTCTTATGGATGAATACGGGCCATTGACAACGTAATTTCACCCGCTCATTTGATTTTTAGCCTGAAATGGGGATTTACGTGCTATGCTTGGGCGTTCTTCATGCAACCTACAGACCTGGACGCTCTCAAGCCCAAGACAATAATTATCGCTAACATTAGGCTCCATGGGGGATAGAGTCGTCCCTGTGATGCTCTAAGAACTCATTCTGCAGCTTCAATTCCTTGCTATTGGGCTATGGATTCATGCTCAAAACATCCCGCTATTGAAAATACAGGCCGAAAAATAAAAGCAAAACAAAATAAAATACATTCTCGAAAAAGATTATTTATATACAATCCTAATTTTAATGAAATATTTCACATGGGGCTAGGTGAAAGCAGATTTCCACCATAGCCATTCAAGCAACTTCCTGGATAGAAGCTCCTTCCTTCTGTCAATGATCATCAGCAGATGGTGTAGCCATGACAGCGGAATGGTTACACTCTTCAACTCCTCCTTACAGGCTGGATTTGAGATGAAATAGGGTGGCTCCAAGGCATAGGGGAACTGCCACTCCATGTACTTGTAGACGGGGTCATGGAATGAGTGGAAAATTCCAGAAAATGTGGGACAGACACCCTCCTCTGCTACACAACTATTCACCTATGGCTGAATATCGCTGATAAGAACAGGTTGGTGGTGGACAACTGACGTAGGCTCGCTGCTCTTGGGCGGTGGCTGCTCGCTGACTGGCTCTGGACAGGAAATATTATGCTCCTCTGGTTTGGTCTCCCCCAGGTCCAATTCGTATTCATCATAAATAGGGACCATGGGGTGGTTTTGTTCTTCCTCGTACTTCTCAGCGTCTCCTGAAAGACCGAGGTGGCTGATTTCCTCGTGACAATTTTCTTTAGCGAGCAGAGTATAAGGCTCTGTGACCTGCTCTTGGAAATCCCGCATATCGAGCTCAGAGTCTGATTCGTAACTGTCATAAATGGTCTGGCTTCTCTAACAAGCAAAAGGTGATGTCGGGCTCTGCTGCTCCTCTTCCAGATAATCATCGAAGTTGCGGGGAAACAAAGCTTCTCCAACTTACAGAAATGGAACTATCCCCCGCTCCTCCGTTTCGACCCCGAACGTAAACACATCGTGGGAAATCTTGTGAAGGAAAATAGAGAAATCCTCTTCAACAACTACCTCTTCATTGTTTTGATCTGAGACAGCAAGCTCATCGAGGGAAGATGCCAACTCATCTAATAAATCTTCAACAATCTCTTAAAAGAGTTGCTCAGAGCGTTTGCCTCAATGACTGGAAAATCCTCTGCACAGTCTTCATATTTCAACCCTTCTAATTGGGCAGAGAGATATTTCACCTGCTCCATCAGCTTACTCAGGGCGCCATCCTCCTCCCTGGGAACTTCATCACTTTCATAACCTACCTCATATGCAGATGAATGGGGAGGAGAAAGGACTGAGTTCTGATCCAGGTCATCAGGATCCTCCCCACAACTTACGTCAGAAACAACTTTCTCTTGTATAGAGTTGTGGTATCCCTCACAACAATTATGACAAATTAACTCAGGGGGATACAGCCTCTGACAATAGGTGGTGAAATCTGCATGGAATCCATTGAGTGAAGAAATGCTAGAAGGGGGTAAAGAATGGTACCATTTACGTGCATCCCCTGCTAACGAGAACATGAACATCTTCAGTAACACATCCTCATGATGTATCTCCCACTGACGCATGAGTTCATGAAACTCACTGAGGTGATGAGCAGGGTTTTCCTCTTCAAACTTTCCAAATATGGGTAAATAATTGCCCCATTCATCCAGAGAGGGGACAATATTAGGAAAACTAGGAATAGCAAAAAAATTAAAAGGAGAAAACCTGCGAGCAAGGATTTTCTCCATATCGAACCAGTGGAGTCGCCAATCGATCCTTGAATCATGGAGTCGCCAGGTGAAAGATGTGCATCTTCAAATGTGTCTGGTCCTTGTTCACCATCAAATGCCAGATCTTAACATCATCATTACCCCAGGAAACTTCTCAGGCTGAGAAAGCAGTCGCTGAAGCCTTCTCGAGAAATCTCCTCTGGGTCAGCTTTCAGGTGTGCCAACAGTGGCCACAATTGAAACACTAAAGTGGAAACAATGTTGTCACCACAGTGGAGTCGTCAGGTGCACAGTAGAAATCTGAATAATTCTGATTTCTGATGCACCTTCAGAATTAGTTGATCGTTGTCGTTCTGCCCAGGGAAAATCTTCAACTTCGTCCACGGCAGCGACGCCAGAAATGTTAGCGTTGGAAGTCACTCCTGGATTTCTTGCAGAGGCAGAGCCGAATGCCCATCAGTTTTTATGTCACGGTTTGATAAATGGGATGATCAGATGGATAAAGGCTTAGGGAGGTATCGCTCCAACTCAAGGACTGGGTCTGGTATGTAAGGAACAAAAGAGGTCTTGATCTAACTTCAGTCAGGGAGTTGATTAAAGGGTGAACAGGTGGAAGACTTAGGAGAAGAGTGTGAAAACTGCCTCAGGCAACAGGCCTTCGGAGGATTGGGGATGAAAAACTCAAGAGCCAAGATCCTCTTGGTCCAGAGCTTCAAGGAGTTGAAGCGTGACTCGAATGGATCCAAACTACAATCATCACAGGAACCGATTAGAAACGCTGTGATTGTTGCAGTGATCCAAACTACATCATCCTACAACAGCGCAACTCGACTGGATCCTCCAATTCCAAGTTGCTCTAATAAAATGTAAACAAAGACATGGAAAGAACTAACATCCATTAGGAAATAAGTCTCAAGAGTCGAGAAATAACCAGAAAACAGTGCTTCCTTAGAGTTTTTACAACCGGGAGCCTTTCTCAACCATCGATCCTTTTCAAAATGGAAAAAATGCCTACATATAGCCAAAACAAAACAATAGCAGCAGAAACGAGAAGCTGCATCAAACTTTGCATCTGCATGTCTTATGACAGTCTGTTCATGTAGGCTCTGGATGATCGTGCACTTATGACAGACGCAATGGGACTCCTGACTGTCCTGCAGTGATTTGACAGACGCAATCTCCGTCAGGAAGGACTATCAGTCTGCTTGTACGCTTGGTCCTTTCCTGGACTTCTATTTATGGAAGAAGACGACGTTCAACCACCTTCACGGCAATAATAACTGCTTCTTTGGGATTGGGAATGGCCTCGGTCAACTCTGCCCTCTGGGATGTGGAAGACCCCTTGCACTGCCACCTGGAACAGTTGGAGGGTATCATGGATAAGGCATGGAGGAACTGGCATGCTTGAAGCGGAAGGGGAAAGGGAGGTGATGGAATCAACACTGTGAGGGTGAGATGAGAGGTGATGAGGTGGTGGAAGATAATAGGGTCTAAGGATGGGTGTGCTAGCGAAAGGCTGACATGGAAGGGAGCGAGACACATGGTAGGGGAAGAGGAGGCTCGGAAGGTGAGTGGACGATGAGATGGGGGAAGGGACCACATGGACCATAAGAGGGGAGGTGGACAGATGTCGGAGGATGAGGAAGGGCTAAAGGGAGAGAGCCTCATCGCACGGCCAGGAGGAGAACAGATGGCAAGGGGAAGGATGGTACAAAAGATGACACGACAGGAAAGGGGCCCACGTTCGTTAAACGCAGAAAGACAGAAGGCTCCGGAATCCAATGTGTGCCACTGATCCGGGCACTCTAATCACAGCCTTCAGAGAGATGCGTCCCCGATTCCGGACACCCCCCCTCCGCTTAAAGGTAGAAAGGCGGGGGGGGTCCGAAATCACCTTGCGCGACATTGATCCGGGTGCTCTAATCACAGCCGTTGAAGAGGTGCGCCCCCGATTTCGGACCCCCCCCTTCTGCTTAAAGGTAGAAAGGTGGGGGGGCTCCTGAATCCATTGTACGCCGCTGATCTAGGCACTCTAATCCCTGCCATCCAGATCTGATTTCCATTTAAACACAGACGCATTTGCATATCGAACTTAGGACAAGTGGGTTTTTAACCCATTCCTTCACATTTTACCTCCCTTTAAGTCCAATGCACCCGAGTTTCATTGGTGGATGGACGGTTGAGAGGACCTCCGTGCTCCCAATGTGAAAATCCCGAATGGCCCCACTCGTGGCTCAGCTATTTCGCCGCATGTCCTCCATTACCAGGCTCGCTTGACAAGACCACGCGCTAGGACCATAGGCTTAGCTTCAAAGGTGCTTATCGGGGCTTCGGGGTTCGAGGTTTTGAGATGTGAGATGACAAGGGACTTTTATCCTTCGAATTCCCGAATGCCGATATGCCGACGTGACTAGATCTTGCGCCACGGGTCACTGGATCGGACGATCCAGATTTAGTATTGAAATATAGGTGCTTTCTTTGACGCTATATATTGGTTAACTTGGTAGCCCCGATATTCCGATGACCGTTGATCTATTCTTATGGATGAATCTGGGCTGTTGACAACGTAATTTCACCGGCTCATTTGATTTTTAGCCTAAAATGGGGCTTTACGTGCTATGCTTGGGCGTTCTTCATGCAACCTGCAGACGTGGATTCTCTCAAGCCCAAGACAATAATTATCGCTAACATTAGGCTCCATGGGGGATAGAGTCGTCCCTGTGATGCTCTAAGAACTCATTCCGCAACTTCAGTGCCTTGCTGTTGGGCTATGGAGTCATGCTCAAAACATCACGCTGCTGAAAATACAGGCCGAAAAATAAAAGCAAAACAAAATAAAATACATGCTCGAAAAAGCTTATTTATATACAATCCTAATTCTAATGAAATATTTCACATGGGGCTAGGTGAAAGAAGATTTCCACCATAGCCATTCAAGCAACTTCCTGGATAGAAGCTCCTTCCTTCTGTCAATGATCATCAGCAGATGGTGTAGTCGTGACAGCGGAACAGTTACACTCTTCAACTCCTCCTTACAGGCTGGATTTGAGATGAAATAGGGTGGCTCCAAGGCATAGGGGAACTGCCACTCCATGTACTTGCAGACAGGGTCATGGAATGAGTGGAAAATTCCAGAAAATGGGGGACAGAAACCCTCCTCTGCTACACATCTATTCACCTGTGGCTGAATATCTCTAATAAGAACAGGTTGGTGGTGGACAACTGACGTAGGCTCGTTGCTCTCGGGCGGTGGCTGCTCGCTGAGTGGCTCTGGACAAGAAATATTATGCTCCTCTGGTTCGGTCTCCCCCAGGTCCGATTCGTATTCATCATAAATAAGGACCATGATGTGGTTTTGTTCTTCCTCGTACTGCTTAGCATCTTTTGAAAGACTGAGGTGGCTGATTTCCTCGTGACAATTTTCTTTAGCGAGCAGAGGATAAGGCTCTGCGACCTGCTCTTGGAAATCCAGCATATCGAGCTCACACTCTGATTCGTAACTATCATAAATGGTCTGGCTGCTCTGACAAGCAAAAGGTGATGTCAGGCTCTGCTGCTCCTCTTCCAGATAATCATTGAAGTTGCGGGGAAACAAAGCTTCTCCAACTTGCAGAAATGGAACTATCCCCTGCTCCTCCGTTTCGACCCCGAACGTAAACACATCATGGGAAATTTCGTGAAGGAAAAGAGAGCAATCCTCTTCCACAACTACCTCTTCATTGTTTTGATATGAGACAGCAAGCTCATCGGGGTTAGATGCCAACTCATCTAATAAATCTTCAACAATCTCTTCAAAAGAGTTGCTCAGAGCGTCTGCCTCAAGGACTGGAAAATCCTCTGCACAGTTTTCATATTTCAACCCTTCTAATTGGGCAGAGAGATATTTCACCTGCTCCATCAGCTTACTCAGGGTGCCATCCTCCTCCCTGGGAACTTCATCACTTTCATAACCTGCCCCAGATGCAGATGAATGGGGAGGAGAAAGGACTGAGTTCCGATCCAGGTCATCAGGATTCTCCCCACAACTTACGTCAGAAACAACTTTCTCTTGTATAGAGTTGTGGTATCCCTCACAAAAATTATGACAAATTAACTCAGGGGGATACAGCCTCTGACAATAGGTGTTGAAAGCTGCATGGAATCCATTGAGTGAAGAAATGCTAGCAGGGGGTAAAGAATGGTACCATTTACGCGCATCCCCTGCTAACGAGAACATGAACATCTTCAGTAACACATCCTCATGATGTATCTCCCACTGACGCATGAGTTCATTAAACTCACTGAGGTGCTGAGCAGGGTTGTCCTCTTCAAACTTTCCAAATATGGGCAAATAATCTTCCCATTCATCCAGAGAGGGGACAATATTAGGAAAATCAGGAATAGAAGAAAAATTAAAAGGAGAAAACCTGCGAGCAAGGATTTTCTCCATATCGAATCAGTGGAGTCGCCAATCAATCCTTGAATCATGGAGTTGCCAGGTGAAAGATGTGCATCTTCAAATGTGTCTGGTCCTTGTTCACCATCAAAGGCCAGATCTTAACATTATCGTTACCCGAGGAAACTTCTCAGGCTGAGAAAGCAGCCACTGAAGACTTCTCGAGAAAGCTCCTCTGGGTCAGCTTTCAGGTGTGCCAATAGTGGCCACAACTGAAACAGTAAAGTGGAAACAATGGAGTCACCATAGTGGAGTCGCCAGGTTCACAGTAGCAATCTGAATAATTCTGATTTCTGATGCACCTTCAGAATCAGTTGATCATTGTCATTCTGCCCAGGGAAAATCTTCAACTTCGTCCGTGGCAGCGGCGCCAGAAATGTTAGCGCTGGAAGTCACTCCTGGATTGCTTACAGGGGCATAGCCCAATGCCCATCAGTTTTTATGTCATGGTTTGATAAATGGGATGATCAGATGGGTAAAGACTCAAGGAGGTATCGCTCCAACTCAGGGACTGGGTCTGGTATGTAAGGAACGAAAGAGGTCTTGATCTAACTTCAGTCAGGGAGTTGATTAAAGGGTGAACAGGTGGAAGACTTAGTAGAAGAGTGTGAAAACTACCTCAGGCAACAGGCCTTCGGAGTCTTGGGGATGAAAAACTCAAGAGCCAAGATCCTCTTGGTCCAGAGCTTCAAGGAGCTAAAGCGTGACTCGACTGGATCCTCCAATTCCAAGTCATTCAGCGTTAAGGAAATCACAGGAATGGAGTAGAGACACTGCAACTGCTGCAATGATCCAACCTACATCATCCTACAACAGCGCAACTCGACTGGATCCTCCAATTCCGAGTTGCTCTAATACAGTGTAAACAAAGACATGGAAAGAACTAACGTCCATCAGGCAAGAAGTCTCAAGAGTCCAGAGATAACCAGAAAACAGTGCTTCATTAGAGTTTTTACAACCGGGAGCCTTGCTCAACCATCAATCCTTTTCAAAATGGCAAAAATGCCTACATATAGCCAAAACAAAACAATAGCAGCGGAAATGAGAAGCTCCATCAAACTTTGCGTCTACATGTCTTCTGACAGTCTGCGCATGTAGACTCTGGATGATTGTGCACTTATGACAGACTCAATGGGACTCCTGACTGTCCTGCAGTGATTTGATAGATGCAATCTCCGTCAGGAAGGACTATCAGTCTGCTTGTATGCTTGGTCCTTTCCTGGCCTTCTATTTATGGAAGAAGACGACGTTCAACCACCTTCACGACAATAATAATTGCTTCTTTGAGATTGGGAACGACCTCTGTCAACTCTGCCCTCTGGGACGTGGAAGGCCCCTTGTGCTGCCACCTGGAACAGTTGGAGGGTCTGATGGATAAGGCGCGGAGGAACTGGCACGCTTGACGTAGAAGGGGAAAGGGAGGTGATAGCGTCAACACTGTGAGGGTGAGATGAGAGGTGATGAGGTGGTGGAAGATAAGAGGGTCTAAGGATGGGTGTGGTAGCGAAAGGATGACATGGAAGGGAGCGGGACACATGGCAAGGGAAGAGGAGGCTCGGAAGGTGAGTGGACGATGAGATGGGGGGAGGGACCACAAGGACTAGAAGAGGGGAGGTGGACAGATGTCGGAAGATGAGGAAGGGATAAAGGGAGTGAGCCTCATTGCACGGCCAGGAGGAGAACAGATGGGAAGGGGAAGGATGGTACAAAATATGACACGACAGGAAAGGGGCCCAAGTTGGTTAAACCTAGAAAGACAGAAGGCTCTGGAATCCAATGTGCACCGCTGATCCGGCTGCTCTAATCACAGCCGTCAGAGAGATGCGTCCCCGATTCTGGACACCCCCCCTCTGCTTAAAGGAAGAAAGGCGGGGGGGGTCCGGAATCACCTTGCATGTCGTTGATCCGGGTCCTCTAATCACAGTCGTTGAAGACGTGCGCCCCCGATTCCTGACCCCTCCCTTCTTCTTAAAGGTAGAAAGGTGGGGGGGCTCTGGAATCCAATGTGAGCCGCTGATCTAGGCGCTCTAATCCCTGTCGTCCAGATCTGATTTCCATTTAAACACAGACGCATTTGCATCTCGAACTTACGACAAGTGGGTTTTTAACCCATTCCTTCGCATTTTACTCCCCTTTAAGTCCAATGCGCCCGAGTTTCATTGGTGGATGGATGGCTAAGAGGACCTCGGTGCTCCCAATGTGAAAATCTCGAATGGCCCCACTCGTGGCTCAGTTATTGCACCGCATGTCCTCCATTACCAGGCTCGCTTGACGAGACCAGGTGCTAGGACCATAGGCTTAGCTTCAAAGGCGCTTATTGGGGCTTCGGGGTTTGAGGTTTTGAGATGTGAGATGACGAGGGACTTTTATCCTTCGAATTCCCAAATGCCGATATGCCGACGTGACTAGATCTTGCGCCACGCGTCACTGGATCGGACGACCCAGATTTAGTATTGAAATATAGGTTCTTTCTTTCACGCTATATATTGGTTAACTTGGTAGCCCCGATATCCCAATGACCGTTGATCTATTCTTATGGATGAATACAGGTCGTTGACAACGTAATTTCACCCACTCATTTGATTTTTAGCCTGAAATGGGGCTTTACGTGCTATGCTTGGGCATTCTTCATGCAACCTGCAGACCTGGACGCTCTCAAGCCCAAAACAATAATTATCGCTAACATTAGGCTCCATGGGGGATAGAGTCGTCCCTGTGATGCTCTAAGAACTCATTCCGTAGCTTCAGTGCCTTGCTGTTAGGCTATGGAGTCATGCTCAAAACATCACGCTGCTGAAAATACAGGCCGAAAAATAAAAGCAAAACAAAATAAAATACATGCTCGAAAAAGCTTATTTATATACAATCTTAATTCTAATGAAATATTTCACATGGGGCTAGGTGAAAGAAGATTTCCACCATAGCCATTTAAGCAACTTCCTGGATAGAAGCTCCTTCCTTCTGTCAATGATCATCAGCAGATGGTGTATTCGTGACAGCGGAACAGTTACACTCTTCAACTCCTCCTTACAGGCTGGATTTGAGATGAAATAGGGTGGCTCCAAGGTATAGGGGAACTGCCACTCCATGTACTTGCAGACAGGGTCATGGAATGAGTGGAAAATTCCAGAAAATGGGGGACAGACACCCTCCTCTGCTACACAGCTATTCACCTATGGTTGAATATCTCTAATAAGAATAGGTTGGTGGTGGACAACTGACGTAGGCTCGCTGCTCTCGGGCGGTGGCTGCTCGCTGACTGGCTCTGGACAATAAATATTATGCTCCTCTGGTTCAATCTCCCCCAGGTTCGATTCGTATTCATCATAAACAGGGACCATGATGTGGTTTTGTTCTTCCTCGTACTGCTTAGCGTCTTTTGAAAGACTGAGGTGGCTGATTTCCTCGTGACAATTTTCTTTAGCGAGCAGAGGATAAGGCTCTGCGACCTACTCTTGGAAATCCAGCATATCGAGCTCAGACTATGATTTGTAACTGTCATAAATGGTCTAGCTACTCTGACAAGAAAAAGGTGATGTCGGGCTCTGCTGCTCCTCTTCCAGATAATCAACGAAGTTGCGGGGAAACAAAGCTTCTCCAACTTGCAGAAATGGAACTATCCCCCGCTCCTCCGTTTCGACCCCGAACGTAAACACATCGTGGGAAATCTCGTGAAGGAAAAGAGAGCAATCCTCTTCCAAAACTACCTCTTCATTGTTTTGATCTGAGACAGCAAGCTCATCGGAGGCAGATGCCAACTCATCTAATAAATCTTCGACAATCTCTTCAAAAGAGTTGCTCAGAGCGTCTGCCTCAAGGACTGGAAAATCCTCTGCACATTCTTCATATTTCAACCCTTCTAATTGCGCAGAGAGATATTTCACCTGCTCCATCAGCTTACTCAGGGCGCGATCCTCCTCCCTGGGAACTTCATCACTTTCATAACCTGCCTCAGATATATATGAATGGGGAGGATAAAGGACTGAGTTCCGATCTAGGTCATCAGGATTCTCCCCACAACTTACGTCAGAAACAACTTTCTCTTGTATAGAGTTGTGGTATCCCTCACAACAATTATGACAAATTAAATTAGGGGGATACAACCTCTGACAATAGGTGGTGAAAGCTGCATGAAATCCATTGAGTGAAGAAATGCTAGCAGGGGGTAAAGAATGGTACCATTTACGCGCATCCCCTGCTAACGAGAACATGAACATCTTTAGTAACACATCCTCATGATGTATCTCCCACTAACGCATGAGTTCACGAAACTCAATGAGGTGCTGAGCAGGGTTGTCCTCTTGAAACTTTCCAAATATGGGAAAATAATCGCCCCATTCATCCAGAGAGGGGACAATATTAGGAAAACCAGGAATAGCAGAAAAATTAAAAGGAGAAAACCTGCGAGCAAGGATTTTCTCCATATCGAACCAGTGGAGTCGCTAATCAATCCTTGAATCATGGAGTCACCATGTGAAAGATGTGCATCTTCAAATGTGTCTAGTCCTTGTTCACCATCAAAGGCCAGATCTTAACATTATCGTTACCCGAGGAAACTTCTCAGGCTGAGAAAGTAGCCACTGAAGCCTTCTCGAGAAAGCTCCTCTGGGTCAGCTTTCAGGTGTGCCAACAGTGGCCACAACTGAAACAGTATAGTGGAAACAATGGAGTCGCCATAGTGGAGTCACCAGGTGCATAGTAGCAATCTGAATAATTCTGATTTCTGATGCACCTTCAGAATCAGTTGATCGTTGTCATTCTGCCCAGGGAAAATCTTCAACTTCGCCCGCGGCAGCGGCGCCAGAAATGTTAGCGCTGGAAGTCACTCCTAGATTGCTTGTAGGGGAAGAGCCCAATGCCCATCAATTTTTATGTCACGGTTTGATAAATGGGATGATCAGATGGGTAAAGACTCAGGGAGGTATCGCTCCAACTCAGGGACTGGGTCTGGTATGTAAGGAACGAAAGAGGTCTTGATCTAACTTCAGTCAGGGAGTTGATTAAAGGGTGAACAGGTGGAAGACTTAGGAGAAGAGTGCGAAAACTACCTCAAGCAACAAGCCTTCCAAGGCTTGGGGATGAAAAACTCAAGAGCCAAGATCCTCTTGGTCCAAAGCTTCAAGGAGCTAAAGCGTGACTCGTCTGGATCCTCCACTTCCAAGTCATTCAGCGTTAAGGAAATCACAGGAACCGATTAGAGACGCTGCGACTGCTGCAGTGATCCAACCTACATCATCCTACAACAACGCAACTCGACTGGATCCTCCAATTTCGAGTTGCTCTAAAATAGTGTAAACAAAGACATGGAAAGAACTAACATCCATCAGGCAAGAAGTCTCAAGAGTCCATAAATAACCAGAAAATAGTGCTTCATTAGAGTTTTTACAACCGGGAGCCTTGCTCAACCATCGATCCTTTTAAAAATGGAAAAAATGCCTACATATAGCCAAAAAAAAACAATAGCAGCGGAAACGAGAAGTTGCATCAAACTTTCCGTCTGCATGTCTTCTGATAGTCTGCGCATGTAGACTCTTGATGATCATGCACTTATGACAGACGCAATGGGACTCCTAACTGTCCTGTAGTGATTTGACAGATGCGATCTCCGTCAGGAAGGACTATCAGTCTTCTTGTACGCTTGGTCCTTTCCTGGCCTTCTATTTATGGAAGAAGACGACATTCAACCACCTTCAGGGCAATAATAACTGCTTCTTATGGATTGGAAACGACCTCGGTCAACTCTGCCCTCTGGGACGTGGAAGAACCCTTGCGCTGCCACCTGGAACAGTTGGAGGGTATGATGGATAAGGCGCGAAGGAACTGGCACGCTTGACGCGGAAGGGGAAAGGGAGGTGATGGCGTCAACACTGTGAGGGTGAGATGAGACGTGATGAGGTGGTAGAAGATAAGAGGGTCTAAGGATGGGTGTGGTAGCGAAAGGCTGACATGGAAGTGAGTGAGACACATGGCAGGGGACGAGGAGGCTCGAAAGGTGAGTGGATGATGAGATGGGGGGAGGGACCACATGAACTAGAAGAGGGGAGGTGGACAGATTTCAGAGGATGAGGAAGGACTAAAGGGAGTGAGCCTCATCGCACGGCTAGGAGGAGAACATATGGCAAGGGGAAGGATGGTACAAAAGATGACACGACGGGTAAGGGGCCCACGTTCGTTAAACGCAGAAAGACAGAAGGCTCCAGAATCCAATGTGCGCTGCTGATCCAGGAACTCTAATCATAGTCGTCGGAGAGATGCGTCCCCGATTCTGGACACCCCCCCTCCGTTTAAAGGTAGAAAGGCGGGGGGGGGTCCGAAATCACCTTACGCGCCATTGATCCGGGCACTCTCATCGCAGTCGTTGAAGAGGTGTGCCCCCGATTCTGGACCCCCCCTTCTGCTTAAAGGTAGAAAGGCAGGGGGGCTCCGTAATCCAATGTGCGCCGCTAATCTGGGCGCTCTAATCCCTGCCATCCAGATCTGATTTCCATTTAAACACAGACGCATTTACATCTCGAACTTAGGACAAGTGGGTTTTTAACCCATTCCTTCGCATTTTACCCCCCTTTAAGTCCAATGCGCCCGAGTTTCATTGGTGGATGGACGACTGAGAGGACCTCGACGCTCCCAACATGAAAATCCCGAATGGCCCCACTTGTGGCTCAGCTATTTCACCGCATGTGCTCCATTACCAGGCTCGCTTGATGAGACCAGGTGCTAGGACCATAGGCTTAGCTTCAAAGGTGCTTATCGATGCTTCGGGGTTCGGGGTTTCGAGATGTGAGATGATGAGGGACTTTTATCCTTCGAATTCCCGAATGCCGATATGCCGACATGACTAGATCTTGCGCCATGCGTCACTGGATCGGATGACCCAGATTTAGTCTTGAAATATAGGTGCTTTCTTTGACGCTATATATTGGTTAACTTGGTAGCCCCAATATCCCGATGACTGTTGATCTATTCTTATGGATGAATCCAGGCCGTTGACAACGTAATTTCACCTGCTCGTTTGATTTTTAGCCTGAAATGGGGCTTTACGTGCTATGCTTGGGCGTTCTTCATGCAACCTGCAGACCTGGATGCTCTCAAGTCCAAGACAATAATTATCGCTAACAGGTACTATACAAAAATGGATATAGGTGTCTCCCATTTTACATAAAAGAATGGAAGATTCATGCTTCCCACTACTTAATGATCAAGAATACAGTGTGTGGTTGCTTTAAAGTTCAACACCCAAGTTGGGTTAGATGATTTTTCATCAAGGCCTCTTTTGATAGAAGTCCTGCCTCACCTCATCCAGATTATATCTCTTTCTTGCAAAAATGTCGGAGTTGTACTATCATCACACTAACATCATCTTGTGATTTTCTGGTTATTGCTAGGTCTACAAGCTCTTTGCATGCATCTATAAGGCCTCCTCATAATGCTTGTTAGATTCAAAATGAAGAAAATAGCAGAAACATAATGTAAATAACTGAATCAATCAGAAAACTATGAAGCACAGAGATAAATAAACAAAGGCAGAAAAGGCATACTCTATTCATCAATGCTTCTATAAATAATCATGTACACAAATGTACATTTATAATACAAAAGACCATAATCGTCATGTAACTATATAACAGTTAGGTTAACTTAACTAACCAACTAACTTATGATTAATGTTTTAACATACCCCCTTAATTATAAGTTTGTTCTTTCCTGAAAAACTGCCACTACTTGACAATCACATGTGTCAAGCGAATATTCAGAGGGCTGGCTGAAGATGCTCTCTGAACTCTAAAAAAAAATAGCAGAAGTTGATGTCTTCTACTAAATTTGTGGTTTAAGGTTGACCAAAAACTCATCTGATGGTTTCGGGATGACCACAAACCGAATGTCTAGCAGAAGCTGATTTCTTCTACTAAATGGCATGGTTTTAAGTTGACCATAAACTAACAAGAGCTCAAGGCTCAAAAATATGAAAATGTAACAAGCAGAAATTCATGTCTTCTGCTCAATTGGTGGTTTTAAGCTGACCACAAACCATATCAACAATAATATGTTCAGGAACAAGACTGCATACTAAAAACTAGGTTTCATACTTGATCATCTGTTCACGGGCTTTAAATCAAACTTGGAACCTGACTCAACTAGATTTCCCCCCTGTCAGGGACAAGTGGTTCCAATTACCTTGACCGACATTCACAAGTATGGCCAAGAAGAGATCCAGCATATCAAACTATATTCCGGAGGAGTATCAAGATTCGATATTCAACTTAGAAGACTACATCAATTGGGCCCTGATCATACCCTAAATCATCAAATCTTGAAAAACATTCATGTCCATCAACTGTAGAAATATCTCTAATCAAGTACGACTGTACTTGTGTATAAATTCGGCGATAAGACTGCTCCAATAATTTGGCTTCCAAACGCCAAAGCCAATTCCCTAACCATTCAAAATGAAGTTGTTTCCGCTTGCTCTTTTGACACCTTACTGAGGAATGATTTGTCTTCCCACAAAATTTGCATGGGTGAAGATCAAAACAGTTTGACTTATCATGGCCAAACCGGTGACAGTGTTTTCACTGTATGGGTTATTTATCCTATCGATTAGCAAAGTCATCATCAGCTATATCCTGTACCTGTTCCTTACCAATATCCGCAAGCTTTGTCGTCTTATCATCATTCAAAAAGCCTCCACTCACAAAGAAAACAGGTTCGCTATAATTAGGAAAATGAAAAAGGTTGTCAGCATCCTGTGAATAAAGCCAATATTCTATGAAGGTCGAGAGGATTTCACAAGAATTCTAAACAACAATCGTCATTTGATGCAAGCCTACACCGCTGGCTTTGCCTTTCAATCAGACTTTCTTATTAATCAGCTCCGTTAGCCTAGTTGCACTGTAAAACGCTGGTATTAAAAGTTGGAATCGATCCTTCCACAAAATCGTTGTTAGTAAATCCTCCTTACCCAGAAATCTATCCTTAATAGACAGACTACAATTCCTGATTTTAATGAGACGGCTAAAAGAAGGCAGGTTCAACTTCTGACTGTACTGAGGAATTTCCTGAAACGCGAGCCAGAGAAAATGCACTGTTTACAGTTTTAGCTTTCGTATGTTTCTCTGTGGGCTGACAAATACTTCTCACGCAGATTGAATTCTCACAAGCAAGAAGAGGAGACCGAATGAAAATCTCCCAACATATATATTACTAGCAAAGATAACCCTGAATTTTGATCACAAATTTCCCACTGAAGATCCAAAAAATATTCCCACGGGCACTAAGATCATATATGCGATCTTTTTTTTATTCGAAATCTCGGCTCCCAAATCGATTTGGAACCTCATTTTACAGTGGCTTGTAGGTACGAACGCCATTTGATCGATGCAATCACATTTTCCATGATCAAATCCCGGGACGTCGATGGAGTGGGTGAAGTCTCTTTGACAATAACCAAGTATTATTCCCACGCCTATCAGGATTGCGTCATGGAAACTCCATTTGTTGAACCTTTGTTGGAGGCATTAGACACAGTAACAGACAAATACAACAACATAAATAACTCACCGCATTCGGTCTGGGAGCCTCTGGTTTATTTTGTCCTACAGGAAATCCACTCAGGTGGGGCTATTTTCCCTCATATGAAATAAGATGAAGAAGACGATTCTGTGAAAGAGGACTTCCGAGGTTAAAATAAAAAATAAAAATCAAAACTCAAGTACAGGTAGGTTAAAATCGAAACTCAAGTAAAGGCAGGCTCATAAGATCAATATCATGGTTTGATAAACCAGGAGGCTTCTAAGATCATTTACATGCTCTAATACCACTGTTAGATTCAAAATGAAGAAAATAGCAGAAACATAATGTAAATAACTGAAGCAATCAAGAAACTATGAAGAACAAAGATAAATAAACAAAGGCAGAAAAGGCATACTCTATTCATCAATGCTTCTGTAAATAATCATGTACACAGATGTACATTTATAATACAAAAGACCATAACTGTCATGTAACTATATAACAGTTAGGTCAACTTAACTAACCAACTAACTTATGATTAGTGTTTTAACAATGCTGTCGAATCAGGTTGCTTCTCAACGCAGAAAGGCCTGGCAATATCCACTGCTTCCTGATTATTGACTTGATCCCACAACCCATCTGATGCCAAAATTGAAAACTCGCAATCAGATGTTATTTCAATCTTTCTAGTCTCTGGTTCAGCCGTTAGCCATTCTTTCATGTGCGAATAGCCTATTTCCCTAGATACAACTAGAGATCCCTGAACTCCCCAAGCTCCGTGGAGGAGGTCCACAACTCCACCCAAGCCAAGCTCCGTGGAGGAGGTCCACAACTCCACCCAAATTCTCTATCAGTTTTTGCTCGTCCTCCCTTCATGCTCAATGATCACATGTAAGGGCTTCAGAAGCACCATCTCTACTAATAATTGCTCGACAATCCCCAACATTGGAGGCCACTAAGTTGCCATCTATAATTAGAGTAGTTACACAAGAGGAAACTTTCTCATATTAAATTACACTAAATTCACTATCTATCTCTCTATAAGTCAAAAGTGTTTTCGCTACTTGCCTACCAGAGGTCGTTCAAAGTGAAAGCTATTCAATTGAAGAATAGCTTATGCTACTAGATTGAAACGGATTTCTTTTTCGGGGGTTCATAGACCAAACCAAGAAATGGAATGCTTCTATTTCATCGCTAGTATCAACGTAGATCAGAAGCGCGGCAAAAAATACTCAGCGGCAATGTCTAATGATGCAGGCGGCTACTAGAGTAAACCCTAACCTCAGCGGGAGGTCCCTGCAGTCTTCATGCGCCAACAAATTTTCGTCTTCTCGAAAGAATGTAATACAATTTGCCCCGAGTCTTCTCGAAAGAATGTAATACAATTTGCCCCGAGTCTTCTCGAATGAATGTAATAGTGTATATGACTTACACACGTTTTTGTTTAATAATAAAATAATGTTATATGGGATAAAATATTTATTTATTTAATAATAAAATAATGTTATGATGAAAATTTTATTTATAATTTAATTATTTGAATATGGAATATACTTTCTTTATAATTAAATTAATATTTTGTTGAAAGGAGTTGAATCTAATAAGGAAAAAAAATTTGTTGGTCAAGGTTTCAATAGTGAAAAGTGACGAATTTTTCATCCTAAAGTAAGTAAGGTTTAATTTCTATAAGAACCAGATGTGAAGCTATGAAACATCTTAAAGTAATGAGGAATTTAATTTATTGAATAATGAGATAAATTATATAATTAATTTACTAATATTTTGTTTAATGGTTGGTCAAGGTTCCAAGGGTGAAAAGTGAGGATTTTTTCAATCAAGTAAGTAAGGTTTAATTTTCATAAAAACCTAATATGAAGTCATGAAACACCTTAAAATAATAGTCTAATTTAATTTATTTAATAATTAGATAAATTACAATTAATAAAATATTTATATTTAAATTATTTAATATTTGGATTAAAGAAACATTTTTTGATGGCAAAAAAAAATATGTCACTTTTGTCACATTAAGAGAGTTGAAGATGAAAAACACTTTCTATTAGAGTGTTTTGGATATACTCAAATTCCATCACAATTTCAAAATATTTGTCACAATATTAACCTTCTTAATCTTCTAAGTCATCAAAACTTTAGTGATCTTGAAATCTTTCTTTTAATGTTTTTTAAGTATCAAAATACTATTTTAAAGATATACAAGTAATGAGATTATTTTTTTTAAGATCCTCTTACTTTTCTTAAGATCAGATAAACCATTTTTATTTCAAAATTTATTTTAACATACTAAATAGCAATAACTTCTTTTCAACCCTAAAAAAACATAAAGAAATTTCATACTCTTAAAATTTAAAACAAACATCTAAAAATCAATTATGTAAATAATTTAATTATAATTTATTATATTTAATTATATATATTTAATACAAAAATTATAAGATAAATAAAAAAGTAAAAGTTGAATTTATGAATTTTCAAACCCTCTTAATGTCCATATCATAAGAATTTTAATTTTATTATTAATATGCCTACAATAACATTAGTTGTTTATTGAATTTTAATATTAATTGGCATGATTTAACATAAATGTTTGGTGAATTTTATTTGTATATTAAGTAATTCATACTATTTAAATTTAAATGGAATAATTACAAATATTTTTTATTTCATTATGTGTTGTTTGTAAAAATTAATGGAATAATTACAAATATTTTTTATTTTATTATGTGTTGTTTGTAAAAATTAGTTAATAAAACTTATTTAAAATGTTAAAAAAATTAAATTTATTTTATGATGATGATTAAGTCCACTTAGATTTTAATAAGGTAAAAGATTCCTACAATTTCTTTAAAATTGTATTTTTATGCTCAAAAAATATTGAGAGATGTATTCGAAGATCACCATAGTTTTGATGACTTAGGAGGTTAGGAAAATGGATATTGTATAATATAATTTTAAAATGAGATCTAATATGGGTATATAGGTAAGGCAATCCAAGAGGAAGTATTTTTCATCTTCTACTTATTTAGTGTCACAAAGGTAACAAATTCTCTCATCCCATGGTGTTTTGGGAGTTATTCAACTCTTAATTTGACTATGTCACTGGTGAGAGTTAGTTCTTATTTTAACAATGTTGATTTTCTTCTTTAATTTAGAAGTGATAATATTTGTAATAATATTCTCCATGATGGCTTCTTCTTTGTATTCCCCAATGATTTAGCCAAGATTTGACATCTTTATCCCATTCCCAATTTTGAGTAGCCTCATGTCATCCATTATGTATATCTTATTAGTGTACATTAAGTATCTAATCATAACAATTCTCTCAATGGGAAAATGCTTGCTTCTATAAATAAGATAAGATAAGATGTATTGCTCTTAATTTTAAAATTATAAGTTATAAAAAAAAATGGATTTATTTTATCTTCCTCTATAATTATAATTAATTTTTATAAATGTTTTATCATTAAAATATGTTAAAATAATTTTTTATTAAATGAGTTTACTCGTCGTTAAATGCGGACCACATTAAAAATCCATCTATTATCCCACAGCTGAGTTGCAACTCATAACAAGTCACCATTGACATATATTTAATATAGTGAACATGCATAGGCATTAAGAGTTACATGAAGAGAGGAGACTCTTAATGCCCATCTACTCTGATTTATCTATTTTATAATGGTTTAAGGCTCATATTTTTACGTCGAAAGGCGTACACCTATTGACAATGGGCAAATTTAATAGGGGTTTAGTGCTTAATAAGTTTTCTATGGACAGAGTTAAATATGGTTGGAATATTCTTAGTAGTCACACAAAATAAATCGCTGTGATTTCAATCATTAACTTCCTACCTATTATAAAGACATCAGTTTATGTGTTTACTTTTTTACATTTACCTAATCATATTTAAAAATTACTTTGATAGCTCACTGATTGCCAGTAAGTGAGTGATTAACAGAAATTAAAATATTAACACCAGATAAATGAAGCCCAACAGTTTATTTGTTAATAAATAATAAAATTTAATATATTCTTTTAAAAATTCGTTTCATCTTCTCAACCTTTTAGCATTTACTGCTGTGCTAGTTACTTTTATACAAGAAATTTTATTTTGGACATGGACTTCTTTCGACGATACTCGAATTGTGTTCCCTCTTTGATTGGTTCCTCACCAAACACTTCGTCAAATAGACCATAATAGACCCTTCCCTAGTTTTTATTAATGCAGTTTACTTCATGTGTGAATCGCCTATTGCCCTAGATACAGCTAGAGATCCTTGAACTCGCCAAGCTCCGTGGCGGAGGTCCACAACTCCACCCAAATTCTCTATCCGTTTTTGCTCGTCCTTCCTTCCTGCTTGATGATCACATGTAAGGGCTTCAGAAGCACCATTTCTGCTAATAACTGCTCGAGCGGAAACAGATAGAGAATTTGGGTGGAATTGTGGACCTCCCCGACGGAGCTTCAGAAGCACCTTCTTTTATACAGTACCGCTGAAAAACATCAAGTGATTCAAACTATTGGAATAAATGGCTTGGGTGTTGTCTTCATTGTGATGAAAAATGTTGTAATCAAATCATTTCACAATCATCTGTACCACTGCAAAATTCAAACTATTGGAATAAATGACTTGGTTGTTGTCTTCAATGTGATGAAAAATGTTGTAACCAAATCATTTCACAATCATCTTAATTATTTATGTTGTAATGAGTTATTAGTTTCTTCTCTTAGGGCTGGTGATTATTAGTAATCGAATTTTTCTTTTTCTATTAACTTGGCACAAATACTTATAAGTTTTTAGTGTTTTAATCAAAGTATCTGGAAATTCATACAAATTGAGCTTGAATTCAAGTAATTTAATTATTAAGATTAAATTGCACCTTTTATTTGGCCTCTTCCCTAGGCTGAGAGAGAAGATAGCTTAGTCTATGTTGATAGCTTAGTAGTTTTTGTCCAACAAACTAATGCTAGAAATAACTCTAGTATTACTTCTTAACATTAAATGTTAAAGATTGAATTTCTTTCCAATGCATAGTCCATAGTGAGTTGTCCACAGTGTGTTGATCTACAGCTGCCACCTACGCCGCCATGCAAACCTGCCACCTACGACACCATGCAAACCTTCGCCACCCGCCACCCCTTATGTACTTACCTACTACTTGAATCCCAAGCAACTATGTCCGGAGCTGTGCGACTTGAGCTACGATGGAAGTTTCGGACTAAGTACAAGATGAGTTGCTTACTCTCCTCAAACACGCATGAATAATTCTCTGTTCTCAGTGCAATTCCGAGGAAAAACCTCCTCCGCTTCTCCTTAACAACATGCTTATCATACTTTTTATTTTACAAGGTAGTTCCGAGCAAATATCACAAGAAAGAACCCAAGATTCGTGAAACTGCAAGGAAGCATTGAGGTTTAGAAGAAGGCTCCTATACTTAATACATGAAGAATGCAAAGGGAGAAGGTACGTACCAGTCCTCTTCCACAATGACAGGCTTGTCTGCCAGTCTTTCAACAGTCTCAAAGTCTTTCAACAGTCTCAAATATATCAAGGCTCTCCTAATTCTGGAGTATATCTTATGAAGACTGCTTCTAAGGGCCTAAGAAGGGCTAAAATCAGCCCGTTCAAGAACAGGAAGTAGGAGGTTGTTGAAATCACCTATTCTCTTACCTCTTCAGCAGTCTGTTGTCCCTTTGTCCCAATCGTTGGTGCCGCTATTATCAAGCCCAAGCTGTTGGTGGAACCTCCTTGCTCTCACCAATGCTCCAAAAATTCACATTCTTCCGTTCTTATTCCTTTTTTCTGGTTCATATGGGTCACATGTGCATACTGCGCTTGTCTGATTGCATCGACGGGGAAGGGGATTTCCTGCCCCATTAAATCATCTTTTTAACTGTCCGGGCTCATTATCTGCAAGAGCTGAGTAGATTGTGGCATATTGATTAGCTAATGCTCTAATGTTAATGTATGATACTTGTTGTATTTGGTTTGATATCGGTAGACATGAATCGTTAATGGTCACACACGTTGGGAATCACTTTACATACCCCAACACTGGACTTATTTATTCAGGAAGCATTGTTGGTTCCTATTACTATTTTATCCCCCAAGGCCCTGTTTTGCACGGACCCATAAACTATTCCAAGTGCAATCTATAAATTTTCAGTTTCGGCTCTAAGCTGTGATCATTATAGATGTAATGTTGTTTAAAGTCAATAGAGAATTTAATACTTCGGTAGAGAATGAGGGCTTTTTAGGGCCTCGCAAGATTCTATTTTAATCTAGCTATTATATATACATATATATTCTAGGGTGTATATTTATTATTTATACAAAACATACAAGAATACATATTTGATTGGCAACCAGTAATTGTTAATTGTGGATTGAATCTGATCTTAGGGAGTGCGGACCTATAGAATCAACCTACCTATCCTCAACTTGAATTTTTTTATATGCCTATAACGTTCATTTCAGAGAACATCTACTGAGTTATGGTTTCATAATAGTGTCCTGGC
>JZKD02S2224200.1:373424-384554 GCA_000966675.3 Picea glauca
GATAATAATAACTAGGCATTTCAGATACATAAATAAAATTCTAAAGAATTCCAAGTAATCCCTTACCTCCTTAAGGTGGGAAAGACCAATTCAAACCACACAAATATCCTTATTACTCCTTGCCAAAGGTGTAGAGGGACTATAGCGATCGATAATTTGTTGACTTCATATTAATTTGTCCTTTGACTATAAATTTTTGTACAATCTCTATTGTTCAAACTAGAGAACTAAAAACATTATTTTATACAATAAAAAAAACTTATTTGTCATCATCTCATTGGAGAATAGATTCAAAGTCTTATTTCCATCTTCTTTATTCCCAATGTTTTAAATGTTTACATAGACAAAGTTTTGAGCATCGACAATCTTTTTGAATTTTTATTATTTTTATTTAAATGTTTACATATCCAAAGTTTTGAGCATGAAAACTCTTTTTTAAGTACTTAAATAGGCTTGACACAATGCATTATTTTTTAAATGTTTACATATCCTGAGGCCCTTAAACATGCATGATAACCTTAAATGTTTACTTAACAGGCCCGTCACAATGCACTTTTCTCCAATTTTTGCATGCAATCCTGTATGCAATGAATTTGAGCAATATTGTTGTCCACCAACACTCACATAGTCGAATATAATGATGGAGTTGCGTCCACATCATATGTTTCATATTTCTTCTGTATTTGGAATGCAATCTAGTCATCATTGAAGATACATATATTCTTCACTGGTTCACTAGTTGTTGGTCGCTCACTGGTTCGTTCGTTCGTTGTAAGCTGTTTATTGTTGTTTTCTTCAACTTTGCAAAGTTGAGGTCCTACAGCTGCAGTTGGACCTCTTGGTGCTTTCTCACTAGTTTTTTGTTTTCTGCTTGCTCTTGTTTGCTTCAACTTTGCAATGTTGAAGTCTTGCACCCGCAGTTCGACCTGTTCTTGCACTTTGCAAGGTTGAAATATTGCACCCTTGTTTGCTTCAACTTTGCAAGGTTGAGGTCCTGCACCTGCAGTTGGAAATGTTGTTGCGCTTTGCAGGTTTGAAATCATGCACCCACAATTGGACCTATTATTCTATCGTTCATTATTCATGAGTAAGTTTCAATACCATAGTTTCATTCCTATTCGTTGTTTATTGCTTACTATTTACAATTTGCAAGTAGGAATGTTCAATACTAAGATGATCCAGAATATATTTGCAGAACGAAATGAATACATATTATTATCAAAGGATGCTTAACACAGAATAACAGATATACAGTAAAACTGGTTTTTATTCAATAAGGAAATAAGATGAAACTATAAAATGCAATGGAAGCAAGCTTGCAAGAATGGTGGCGTCTTATCTCTAAGAAGAGATGTGAAGATTGCGCTTATTCGCAAGAAGATGATTATAATGAGGCTCTAAAGGCCTTTTTACAATAAACAGGAATGTCAAAAACCCTGTACATCCAAAAAACCTAACCCTGGGAGATGAAGCGCCAAAAGTCATGTGGGCCCCATTTAGGTAAGTTAGTACATCAACTTCCTGGGGTCATAACTTTTGCATACGATCTTCGTTTTAGGTGCATGATAGCCCATTGGAAAGGTCTATCTGAGGACTACAGATTTTGATGCTATCTATCAAAGGTTATTCTATTTTTGGTGATCCCTGAAAAAAGGTTGTTTAAGGCCTCAAAACGACCCTACAAGTCAAGGGCCTAAAAACTAGGGAAAAAACTGCCAAACCGGAAAACTGCCAAAATGAGCCAGTTGGAATAGGTGGGAGGCCACCGACATCCATCTGAATCAATCCTCCCCCCTTAGGAAAATATGGTCTCCATTACATTGAGTTCCCCCATCAGATGAGGAAATTTCTGCTAAATTTGGTCTTGGGTGAGCCACTTGCCTTGGTGCAAGAGCTTCCCTACTTTAACAACTCAATAAAGTTGGATCCTTTGCTAGTAAGTGCCCTTGATCTGTTTGTCCACAATATGATCACTGGATGCTTATTTTATGCAGTCGGGGTTGAGATTTGTTGGTGTCAGTTATTCTGCAATCTCTGAAGTGTCCAATAATGGTAGAAAATATGGTTGAAGGATGTCCATGTTGAACACTCTGTGCAAGCCAAGGAAAGGATGAATGTTGAGCTCGAAAGAATTATCACTCACAACCTTGGTGATGGTGTACGATCCATAACAGAGTGGGAAAAGCTTTCGATGGGGTCTTGTAAGTTTCTCCTTATGCAAGTGCAACCAAACTTTGTCGCTCACTTGAAACTTATGTGGCCCCCGGTGTTGATCAAGGTGCTTCTTGTGCTTGTCATTAGACTTTTGTAGGATATCCTGAACCTGTTGGTGGATGTGCTAGATCCTCTCAATGAACTGGGTGGCTTTGTCAACTTTAATTGGATCAAGAGATGAGACGATCGAGGTGACCGCAAGGGGTAGTGCAACATCTATGAGACACAATGGTTGGAATCCCAACCCCACCTGAAAGGGGTTGTGGTTAGTTGAGCTATGCAGGGCTCAATTGTAGCTATGTTGAACATAGGGGAGACTCTCATCCCATGTGTGAGGGTGCTTGGAATTATACATGCACATGATATGCACGATCATTCGATTTACGACCTCGGTTTGGCTATCTGTGTCATGGTGGAAAGGTGTGGATTTGGTGAGCTTGGTGTCCAGTAGTGACCAGAGGCTTGACCAAAATGTGCTGAGAAATTTACTGTCCCGATCTTAGACAATGGTTTGTGGGATTCCAAAATGTACCCAGACTCGTTCAAAGAAGAGCTTGGAAGTGGCCTCTACTGTGATTCTCTTCTTGCAGTCGGCCAGAATTGTCATCTTAGAAAAGCGATCCACAACCACAAAAACACAGTCATTTCCCCTCTTGGTGGACGAGAGGCCCGACATGTAGTCCATTGAGATGGATTCCCATGGCTTGTCAAGAGTAGGCAGAGGGGTGTACATGCCCTATTTCTTAGTGGTCGATTTGGAAATCGTGCAGGCAGTGCAGGACCTGATATACTTGCTGACTTCTTGTCGAAGTTTCGGCCAGTAGAAATGTTTCTGCATCATTTCCACTGTCTTTTTGATGCCGAAGTGTCCTTCCACCCGATTGTAGTGGGCTTCCTATATCAGCTTCGCTCGCTCACTTGATGGAACGTAGATATTCCTCAGGCGGCACAACAACCCATCCTGAAGATGGAAATTAGCGACAATTGCATTTGCGCCCAACATTTGATAGGTGGTGGTGAAGTCTAGGTCTGTCTCATAGAGTTAGGGCCATCCATAGGTCTCATGGCCACAAGAGTCTAGCACTGTGGTGAGCGTCATGACGAGCGGTCTACTAAGGCAATCAACAACACGGTTGGTGCTTCATGTCTTACACTTGATGTTGAGGTGGAACTGTTGCAAGTACATGGACCACTTCTGATGGTAGTCATTCTGCAATTTTCCTTGCATCTGCATGAATTGCAGTGGCTTATCTATCTTGATCTCAAAGGGTTGTTGCAGGTCTGGTATTGAAAGTACTAGGGTTGAGCACAAGTGTTGCTTCAAATCATCAAACGCTTGTTGTTGGGATTGGCCCCACACAAATTTCTCCTTACCACCACCCCTGGTTACTTGACTAAGGGCCCATGCAATATGGGAGAATCCCATCACGAACCTGTGGTAGAAATTTGCAAGGCCTAAGAAGCTCCAAAGATCAGTGAGTTTGGTTGGGGCTGGCCAGTCACACATGACTTGGATTTTGGCTCGATCCACATGTACGCCATGCTGATCAATGATGTAGCCCAGGTAATGAACCTTGTCCATGCCGAAGGAGCATTTTTCCAACTTGTCATAGCATTGGTATTGTCGTAGGGTGTGCAGAACCTGTTGAATATGCTGCAAGTGTTCTACCCAAGTCTTGTTGTAAATGAGGATGTCATCCAGATACATCACTAGAAAATTATTGGTGAATGGTCATGGGATATAGTCCATCATCCTCATGAAAGTGGATGGAGCATTTGTCAAACCAAAGGGCATGACCAACCATTCAGAAATACCTTCCTTTGACTTGAAGGCATTCTTCCATACATCTGTCCATTCTATCGAGACCTGGTGGTAGCCAGACTTCATATCAATCTTACTTAAGTATTTGGCCCCCGTGAGACGATCAAGGAGGTCGACGATTTGGGGTATTAGGTACCAGTTTCTAACTGTGATTTTAGTGAGGGCCCGATAATCAATGCATAGTTTCTAGGTTTCATCTTTCTTCTGTACCAGCATGATTAGGCTCTTGCAAGGTGATGAGATGGGACGGATGTGCCCCTTGTGGAGAAGTTATTGGATCTGCTGCTTGATCTCCTCATTCTCTAACATAGAGTAGCGGTAGACTGGCCCATTGGGAAATGATGCGTCAGGGGTTAGATCAATGGGGTGCTTGACCTGACAGTGCAGAGGTACCCCGATAGGTGGGGAGAAGATATATGAGTATTCTTCCACAAAATTATCCACTTGATTCTTCTATGTGGAGAGGTTGGCTATGGAGACCCTGGATGTGGCTACGATCTTTCGCTCATTCTAAGAGTGAATCATGAAGAAGACAAACTTCCATGTCTGAGAGATGACCTTTCTGCATTTATTGGCAGAGATCAAGGAAATAACATTGGGTGGGACTGCCTTGGGTATCCTGTATAATTTCCTGTTCAAAGTAATAATAACACTGCGAGGCCTACAATCATATACAACATGACGTTTCTATAAATATGGTTGGCCCAAAAGAAAATTACAAACTTCGAGAGAGGAAACATCACGCAATACCTCATCTTTGAAGGGCTTGATGTTGCATGACAGGCGACATTGTTGCCTGATGCGAATGTCGCTTCCTTGGCGGGGCCATCCAATGGTGTAGGGTTGTGGGTGTGGCATTTCAACAAGGTGAGTCGCTTGAGAACCTCTGCTGAGATGAGGTTCTTCTATTTACCTCTATCAACGATGAAGTGTAGCAGGGTACCCTTCACCCATATCTCTAAATGAAAAAGATACTCACCTTCCTCTGGCTCGTCTGGTTCACTGGGATAGATCTTGGTGGTAGCAATGGGTTTTGCGTCAATGATTTATCTCCCCCTTTCTGGTTTTGACTCATAGTTGGAACCGACATCTGATTCAAAGGCTTTCACCTCATCCAACACCAACTGCTTCGAGCGACAATCAACAGTGTTATGCTAGGGGCTCTTATGGAAGTCGCACCACTGCCTGGTATCTTTCTTTGTCTTTCCGATGTCCTTCTTTGCTTGTGGCTTGGACTGGTTGTCCTGAAATTGTTTGTCTTTTCTCTGTCCTTTGTTCTACGGGTTGGGGATGCCCTTTCCTCACTTTTTCTATGAGGGGTTATTTGGCCCAAATTGTTGTGTCTTTTGTTTGAGCTTCTGTTCGATTTTGACGACATATCGGTAGGCTGTGCCCAAGGATGAGATGTCCAAAAACTCCATTTCGGCCTGGATGTATCTATGCACACCATCACGATAATTGAGCACCATATGTCGCTCAAAATATTTGATACCCATCTTGGTGTGTAAGGTATGGAAGATATTTGTGAACTCAGGCACCGCTTGGTCTCTTTCTTGCCGCAACGTGGTCCATTTTGTGTACAGGTCGTCATAACTTCCAATAAGGTAGTATTGTTCCTTAATAGCATCCCTGAAGGACTCCCAGGTGATTACGACATTATATAATGGAGATTCCTCTATTTCTTTTTTCTCACAGAAAGTTTCCCACCAATCTTTGATATGGGGGACGTCTTTGAGGAGCGCAAAAGTAATCTTTTCTCTATTTGAGAATTTATGGAAAGAGAAATACCCTTCTAGAAGATTCAACCAGTTTTCTACCGCATTTGTATCTATCTGACCTTCAAATATAGGAATATCGATGTTGATTTGTACCTTGAAGGGGGAGACACCTTCATTTGAGGAAGATGTGTCACTTGTTGGTAGCCACTGAAGGATTTGTGCAAAACTATCCATCATCTCGTTCCTTTGTTGCGTGAGGGCTTCATCTAGCAACATTTTGAAGGGATCTCTTGTTCTGTCGTCTTTCTTTTCTTCTGCCATGAGAGGTCGTTTGGGCGTGTGAGAGATTTTTTCCTTAAGAGAAACAAGCTCGAGACCCAATTCTTTGTACCCTGACCTCGTTGGGACATGCATTAAGAACAAGGAGCAGACTGCTCTGATACCATTGATCCAAAATATATTTGCAGAACGAAATGAATACAGATTATTATCAAAATATGATTAACACATAATAACAAATCTATAGTAAAATTGGTTTCTATTCAATAAGGAAATAAGTTGAAACTTTAAAATGCAGTGGAAACAAGCTTGCTAGAATGGTGGCGGCTTATCTCTAAGAAGAGATGTGACGGTTGTGCTCATTGGCAAGGAGATGATTACAATGAGGCTTTGAAGGATTTTTTACAATAAATAAGAATGTCAAAAACCCTAGACATCCAAAAAAACTAACCCTAGGAGATGAAGTGCCAAAAGTCATGTGGGCCCTGTTTGGGTAAGTTAGTACATCCACTTTTGGGGGTCGTAACTTTTTCATACAATCTTCGTTTTAGGCACACGATAACTAGTTGGAAAGGTCTATCCGAGGACTACACATTTTGTTGCTATTTATCAAAAGTCATTTTGGCTATGGCGAGCCCTAAAAAACGTTGTTTAGGTCTTCAAAATGGCCCCGCAAGTCAGGGACCCGAAAACTAGGGAAAAAATGTCAAATTGAAAAACTGCCAAAATGAACCAGTTGCAAGAGGTGGGAGGCCACCAACATCCACTACCATGTTAGTGCGTGCACTTTGCACTACCATGTACTAAGCGTATTATGCACCGGATTGTGAATATTTAAAGAAAGATGTTCATTTACATGTGTAGCATTTCGAAAAATAATGTTTACACGAGCGTTATGTGGTTTACACATATTTTTTTCAAATTCAAATTTAAAAGAAAGTAAGCTTTTTAATTTTTAAAAAATATTATATATTATTTGATAATATTTATATCATACTAACTTGTATATCATCCTATTATTTTTATATAATAAATGTAAAATATATAACAAAACTAAAAACTTATATAATAAATTTGAAATTCATAATAAAATTAAAAATATTGCTTACATCTTTATGTAATTAGCAAAAATTATACATTTTATTTAATTATATATAGTCAAAATATTATAACATGAAAAATTAAATAGTGAGTCTATGAACTCTCAACAACGTCCATATTATACAACAACTAAATAGTTGTTGGTTAAAGCCAAAAGGATGATAAGATGAAACAAATCATTAAAAGAATATATTAAATTTTATTGTTGATTAACAAATAAATGGTTGAGCTTCATTTATTTGGTGTTAATATTTTAATTTCTATTAATCACTTAAGTGGCAATCAATTAGCTATCAAAGTAATTTTTAAATATGATTAGGTAAATGTAAAAAAGTAAACACATAAACGAATGTCTTTATAATAGCTAGGAAGTTAATGATTGAAATCACAGCCATTTATTTTGTGTGGCTACTCAGAATATTCCAGCCATATTTAATCATGTCCATAGAAAACTTATTAAGCACTAAACCCCTATTAAATCTGTCCATTATCAATAGGTGTACACCTTTCGGCTTAAATATACATAGTAAAGCAGTAGTTGTTTCATGAGATATTATAACATTAATTGTTTCATGGTATGTTATAACTGGGTTGTTTTTATCAATTAGATAATAAACTTTATTAAAAAAATTAAATTTATTATAAAACATTTATTATTAAAATGTGTGAAAATGAATTTATATTCCACAAGTCTGAACGTTGACTTCGTTTAATTTGGGGCAGACTTATTCGATTATGTTTATTCCATTTCTACTCAATCCTTATCATCATTGAATGACGAAATTAGGTTTTTTTAAGCATCGGCCATATCTGAATCTTCGACGACCTCTTCATCGTTTTTTTCATCTTCGAAAATGATTTTGTTAGCATCATCAATCTCTGACTCTTCGACCTCTTTGTGTAAATTAATGCTTACCAATTTTCTCTGTTTTGGCTTCTTTTTCTTCTATATATACTTGTCTTCTTCTACTCCCAAATCTCCAATGCCGTCATGCCCGTGTCTTCATCTGAAACCTGCTACTAAATCTGGAGGAACCGTTTCTCGCCTACGCGTTTCAATATATCCTCCGTTAAAGAATACTCTAATTCTGTAGCCTCCGTGATTCGTTCCTCACCCGAAACTTAGTCAAGTCGACCAGGAGTGAGATGTGAATGGCTAGGGAGGGTTTATATTTCTCGTTGACTGCGATTCATTTAAAAAACAGTTTAAAAAAAATCATCATAAAACAAATTTGATTGAGGGATAAGAATCCCAGTGGCCCCTCCTTAATCGATTTATAGATTCGATTCAGGCCATCCAAGGATCATGGTCTTCTCAAATCATCTTGACTTGACTTAGTAGTTGGGTAGTCAGATGATCCAAATCTACAATAAATTACAGTCAGCTTCTTCTTGAATCATTTGAGTTGTTAGAACCCTTTCAATTAATTACAAAGAAAGGTATATACTTATTGGAGATGGGTACAATTAATCATTTTTTAATCTAAAATTCTAATTTGATGGCTAACAATTGAAAATGCTGGAATATTTTTAGTTGTCCTCCTAAATCAATGAATGTGATTTACTCTTCATAACTTCCTTGTATTTTTGAATGCATCATGAACCTGTTTACTTTTTAACATTTACCTAATCATATTAAGAAATTACTGTACCACCATATGATTGCCATGTTTAACTGATTAACCTTTGAAATTACCACATTTAAGATTAACTTTTGGATTTCCTAAGCTCTATGTACGTTTCAGTTGTCGGTGCATTTCAATTCACCAGAATGTTGTCCATCCAAATAACTTTGAACGTTCACCAGCCGACACCAACCACTTTGCGGCTGTGCTAGTATATTATTGATTGATGTACTATATGTAAGAAACTAATATTGCATATTTCATATTTTGAAACACACCGACAACTGTAACCTTGTTCAACATGATCTCATCAAAACGATACCAAAAACTATTATAAGCTTGTAAACATCGAATTAACTGAAACACCCTGATTAAGCATGCTCATTAAAATTGAATTAACTGAAACACCCTAATTCAGCATGCTCATTGAAATTGAATAAGACAGTAATCCTAAAAAAGAATCATGGGACCTGTTAATTTGTGGTACTGTACAAAAATGGATATAGGCATCTCTCTTTTTACATAAAATAGTGGAAGACTTATGCTTCCAAGGCCTCTTTCGATGGCAGTCCTGGCTCACTCAACCAGACTAATTTTCTTTCTTACAAAAATGTCCGAGTTGTACTATCATCACACTAATGTCATCATGTGATTTTCTAGTTACTGCTAGCGATACAAGCTTTTTGTAGGCAGCTATAAGGCCTCCTCCTGATGCTGTCAGATCAGGCTGCTTCTCGACGCAGAAAGGTCTGGCAATATCCACTGCTTCTTGATTACTGACTTTATCCCACAACCCATCTGATGCCAAAATTAAAAACTCGCAATTAGATGTAATTTCAATCTTTCTGGTGTCTGGTTCGGCGGTTAGCCATTTTTTTATGTGTGAGTCGCCTATTGCCCTAGATACAACTAGGGATCCCTGAACTCGCCAAGTTCCGTGGCGGAGGTCGACAATTCCACCCAAATTCTCTATCCGTTGTCGCTCATCCTCCCTTCCAGCTCGATGATCACATGTAAGGGCTTCAGAAGCACCATCTCTGCTAATAACCGCTCGACAGTCCCCGGCATTGGAAACCACTAAGTTGCCATCTATAATCAGAGCAGTTACACAAACAGTACCGCTGCCAACCTCCTTCTTCAAAAACTCTGCATCTGTTTCTAAGTACCCAGCTCTAACAGCCTGTTCAATAATATCCTCTGTTTCATCTCCCATGTCGAGCATAGCATCTACAATATTTTGCCCAATATTTTCGGCAGCGAAAGATGCAGCTTTCCTACCGCCATGACCATCAAAGACGCCAAAGAAGGCCTGTTTGGAATCACCGAGAACATTGGCAATAGCCTTGTGGGTATCCTCCATGAATTCTCGCCTACCTTTTTTGGACGCAACCGCATAATGAAAACCCTCCACATTGACCTCCATCGGTTGCTGCATGACCGCGCACAGCTCATCCAGGCCCAGCGACTGGAGCGTAATATCCAGCCTTTGCAGGAGTTTCCTCTTTAGCGGAGGTGGAGGGCACTTGCGGGCAATCAGACCATTCTCCTTCTGGACATTGACACAGGGAGAGACCGCCTTCTTTTCCACCCTCTTGACCGGGTTCTCCTCGCTCTCGCTCCACAGCAGATTCTCGTCTCTGATGGTCAGCACAGGCCTCAACCGAGACCCCATAAAACTGGCCTGGAAGCTACTGCTCCTAGGCGTCTGGAAACCATGATTCCAGGGGGAAGCTGCCCATATTTCAACATCAGAATCGTGTATAGAGGAGACCAAGACCGAGGCAGAACTCCCTGCTAAAATGCAAGCCATGTTCACAATCTGGGGATGCTGTCGCTGAATGTGAACCTTGTTGATACCTTTCTATGCAGTCTACCGTGAGCATTTATATTGCGTTCAAATCAATTCAGACTTAGAAGAAGTCATCCCTCTTCTGGGTCAACACTTTTGTACGCCAATCCAGCATTTTCAGAGTGCATTATTAGATGGAATGGAAAAGTCTATGCGCTGGAACACGCTGAAATAGTCTGATTATATATTTCTGTGGCCATTGTCCGGGTCATCACAAGAGGAAAGTCAAAAAAATATATATTCTTGTTACGCCGTTGGAATACCATGGTGGGACATGACCGACGATCATGGAAACCACTGTTAGAATAAAGCTTACTTTAGTAAGAGATAAGTGTTGTAACTGTGAGTTTCAACGAGGCTGTTGTAACTGTGAGTTTTTTAGGTTTACTATTATTAGCTAATCAGATCCACTTAAGTCAGTGATCTGCATGCTATATATGTAACCTCCATTTGTTTGTTAAGCAATGAAAATGTTTTGTGTTGTGAGAATTAATTCTTCCAATGTTTATTTTGGTATCAGAG
>JZKD02S2224200.1:415493-428678 GCA_000966675.3 Picea glauca
CACAATCATTCTCATGTGATGTTCAAAGGTGTAATAATTTGTCTCTTGTTATGACAAGAGAGCATCTTTGCTCATTTACCCTTTCATCTAATTATATTGGTACTTCCTGAGGAAATGGAATACATTCCCATCAGGATATTATTTGGAACATAACTTTCATGACTCCCCAGAATGGAGTCAGCTATGCCTCCATAGTATTCATTTAACCTAGACAAGAGCAATACTTGCTTCACGTTTCACTCATCAGGACAATCATATTGGGCCTCTAGTATACTTATATTCTTACATCATACATGTGCATTACTTGCACGTTTCATGTCATTCATACCTTACCGATATTAACATCAGGCTTCCTATTATGAAGCTTCACACTGCATTCAACTCATGCGTATTCATCATACTAGCTCACACCTTATCCTCACGCGACCACCGATGGTGACCACGATCCGAACAGAAAGGCGCTTCGTGTTTCGCAATTTCGGGATTCATGTTGCAAGGAACTCTGGTTCTTTGATCCCCGAAATACGAAAACCCGAAAGGATGAATCTAAGGTTTTCTTGGCTCTTTTATTCACATGACCCTTTGCTCGGAACCCAGGGTCAACTCCCAGACACGCGTCGAGATCCCGTGTTTCGGCGAATCCATGGGCAACGCTCCACCGTTTCCCAAAACTTTTGATCCATGAGGGTCCGACAACCTGGATCCCACGGTCTAGATCTCTTTGGAAATCAATGGTCTTGATCAAATCCCAGCTTTCCACCTTTCAGTGTTCCGGTGGATTCTTCACCCCTTAACTCCATATTTCGAATCCCCGAAATGTGTATGCATCAGATCAATGATCCACCGCCTGTCTCTATCCAACGACTCAGGCTGGATGTCGGGATTTCATGACATGTGAGTCCTCAAAACTCTTCCCGTTGAATTCTAAACCTCCGACTCCCGAAGATCCAATTACACTGGATCTATGGTTCAGGTCATCCGCTAACCAATGACCTTGGTTGAATCGATGATTTACCTGGCGCGACTTTGGAAAGTCTACGCTTCTATTTTCCTAATAGACGAAACCTCGAAGCTCTAGATCAATGATTGTCATTGATTCCAATCTAACGAATACTATTCCTCCTGAACTTGTGAGTGATGAGAGGTTATCATCCTTATCTTCTCCGCTAATCAACTAGATCTAACGGTTCACGAAATTTCAGTATTCCTCCCTCTTAGAATTCCACCATCCGTTCAGACTCTCGATACCCGAAATGTTGAAATTTCAGATTAGATCAACAGTCACCAACGGCTCTCCAACCAACGGTTGTGATTATGTCACTATTTCGTGTTTCACGACTTCGGGACTTCTGTTATGAAGAACCTCGAATCCTTCGATCCTCGAAATTGCGAAGTTTTGGAGTTCTCAATCTAACAATCCTGATTCTTCCACGATCTGACAGCTCAGATCTCGTCGGGGTTTCGCGTATTAGGATTTTGCGATTTCACGTGTCGTGAAATCGAAAGACCTTTCACCTTTGTTCTCCCGATCCCCAAAATTGTGAAATTCTCTCTGGATGATCAATGGTCTAGATCCCTCCTTGATCAACGACTATGATCTTTTCACAAATTTCTTATTGCTTCTTCCAAGCCCTTTGGTTTTGCGAAATTTTGGTATCTCCTCACAACTAACCAGTGCGCTACTTCTCCGAGATAGAACAACTTGAAACATTTTGGTTCTTTCTAAATGGATCTTGACTCTCGATCCTATCCAATCTTCAAAATTCTTTTCTGAAGGATTTCTCCCACTCAATCCTCCATACTTGTTCTTTCTTCGAACTTTAGTTTTATGCGCTTCACCTTTGAACGCTTCAACTCTTCGAAACTTAGAATTTTTTTCTAAGTGTTTCCTCTCAAGACTTAAAACCACTACACCTCCTGGTATACTCTGCGCTCAACCTCCAAAGTTTTCAAACTTTAACACAAGATGGATTCTATACGCATGTCCGGCATACCAAATTTCCTCGTTATATCTTCTGAGCTTTTAAGTTACTTACAAGACTAATCTCTTAGTAATAACTCATACGGACATTACCCTCTCTTTATGTGAAAAACCAACAAGGGTCACTCTTTGGAATTAGCAACAGTCCCAAAGGACTCCTCTTAATCTTGCTTAAATAGATTATCCTTCTTGTCGATTCTAACCATTATAGGTCAGGTAATCTGACCCTACATATTTTCATCAGTCCTCTCAATCATTAGGAGTTATATGCTCAGGGTTTAGTCTTTTAATAATGCAGTAATTATAACTTTATAAGGATCCTACCAGTCCTTACCAGATTTCCCAAATCATGAAGGAGTTCTTCATTTGGATCTTAATTCTTACCTAACCAGCCATCTCAATTGCAAGAGACTCTACTTGCTTTAGTAGGTAGCCATCGTCACACTTGTAGCAAAACAACTTAGTTCATGTCCCTTTTCGGGCTCGTGCAGCTCCATAGCACAATTTATTCCACCTCTATTATTCACACTCAGGTCGTATCAGTAATATTGATCAGTGCATCCCTGCTCCTATAATAGTAGTTACCATTTTGAAAAAGGAATAATATAATTCCTTTGCTGGAATTCAACAAGAAATCCCAAAATCATAGGTTCATTATACATCCCTTCTCCTCAAGGAGTAAATGTAGATAACAACATCTCCTTACGCGACTCGTACATGAGCCCAAGAAGGCCAAGTGTTGTAACCATGCTCTGATACTAATTTGTAACATACCCACTAAGAAAAACTAAAATTTTTGCCTCTTTTCTTCGAGGGACAGAATCCATGAATTCCTATGGGGGGCTAGCGCAGGATAGCTTTCCCCTTATCCACTTCCATGTGATTGTTGGTTATGACCACAGGCCAAGCCAAGAGGCACCTTTTGCATTTTGCGACTCAATGATGCAGGAGAGTCAAGTCTTTCAAATCTTCAAACCCCAAAACATGAAATCTTACCTTTGCTGAGATCGATGGCTGCAAATCTTCCCTTGATCTGACGGTCATGGCCGTATCGGGATTTCGGTAACCAAGATTTTGAAATGCAAGAGAGTCAAGTCTTTCGACTCTTCAAACCCCGAAACCCGATACGCGAGTCCTTGTACGAGATCTAACGGCTCACTGGATTTCAGATCTTTCCCCAAACTATGACCTCTCACCACGTGTTTCCTCTGATGGACAGTCTAGGTCCTTTCAGGACTCCTCCTTTCTACCACAGAGTGCGTCGAGGTTCCGGGTACCGGGATTTCATGACCTACGAAGATGCGAGGTCTTGCCCTTTGGTTTCCCGAGTGCCGAAACACCAAAACGTCGACCGACAACCACGTGTCCCTCCGATGGACGGCTGTGACCTTTAGCCACGATCAACCGTTGTGATCTTTTCGGGATGATCAACGGTCGCGATCAAATCTCGGCTTTCTCAAACTTATTCACACTAAACCAATTTGGGGTTTCGTATACTGGGATTTTGCGACTTGCGAAGACAAGGGGTCTTGCCCTTTGGTTTCCCGGGTGCCGAAACATCGACCGACAGCCACATGTCCCTCTGATGGATGGTCCAGGTAACTCCCATGGATCTTGGGATCTACAATCCCGATTCCTTCTCTACTTGTGAAGGCTGAAGGGGGTCGAGGCATTAACACCTACGTTCCTTCCTCCAATCTAATGGTTGTGATAGACCTCAGATCCTCCGAAAGGATCTCGTCCGTGCATCTAGAAAATGAAAGGGTACTCTCTTTCGGTATTTGAAACTCACTATCCTTCCTGAGCTTTGTCAGCTATGAAGGACTTGAGAGCTTTGCACTCTTTCTCCTGGACTTGACTCTTAGAAGAGTCTTCAGCACAACTATTGCGCTCCTTCATCAAGGGGTTATGGGTTCAGTTTTCCTTGCAGAGAGCCCATGCATATCTACACTACCTCTCCTGAGCTTCACAATCTTCATCCTCCAAGGGACTCAAAAGGATTAGGAAGGTTTACATGTGTACATGAAACTGTGTCCACGGTCGACGAACGCACAGTTCATGACTCGGGCTTATGCCACCATAGGACACAAGTATTTACAGGTATAAAACCTATCCTAACCATATGCTTTCTTACTGGCCTAATTATACAATCAAGCATAAATAAGGGGGATACAGTATATCCATTAAGAAATATGCCTGATTCCTACAACATACACAGTATAGCCAATTCATACACAGCTACAGATTAATTACACAGGGTAAGAAATCACTTATCTATTACATATTTCCACCAACCAAATTACCGTGGGTGTTCGTCCTTCCACCCAACCATAGGCTCAGAGGCATTCAATCTTAGCACTCTGGCCACCTTCGTTCCAAGCCATGATATCACTAGAGAATTCTCACAGTTCTCGAGGGTTCTCTCTCTGTTTTTGCTTCTGCTTGGATCATGTTCTCTGTAACTCAGAGATTTCTCTCTCGGTGATGGCCTCAACGATGTTTCTTAGATGCCCCTCAGCATCAAGCTCGTGGCCTTCATTTCGTGACTCACTGGAGAGCTCTGTGCATATCTCCTGCGAGCTTACGCTCATCTTCTCCTAGTCTCTTCCCATGTGTGTGTCCCTCTTACCTTGGGAGGTTTTTGCTGACCTATCCTGTTCTTTCTGTCAGAAGGAAGCTTAGGTCTACAGGTCCCTGTAGTACTTTGAACTGACAACCCATGTTTCCATTCATGGGGGTGGTTGGTGATTCAACCATCGGTCCTTTCTTCATTGACTGATTTTCTTTCCTTGGGATTCGAAGGAGATTTGTCATCCTTATCAAGGGAGATTTGGGGTTATTTGATATATGAACCCTCTCTTATAGTTTTCACATTCTTCCTCTAGTGATATCATGGCTAGTACTTTCAAGGCTTCACCCCCCACAGTCAGTTATTGACAACTCAAACAATAATACATTTATATTTTCCTCATGCATTAGCATGGAAATTCCTATTTTATGATTAATTACAAATTGGGGGAAATAGGTTGTTACACTTGCACTGATAGAATTTTAAAAAAACTTTATTTTGTTTCCTTAATTTTTTTTAAAATAAGCGATTTAACATCCTTTAATAATTTAATGTAATTCACTTGTACAATATCAATAGTTAATATTAATAATTTAGTATTTGAAAATAATGTTTTTAGATAAAGTTAGATAGGATGAGCATCCCTAAACAATTGCAATATTGAACCCGCCAGATGTGGACTTCCCAAGTCCACCTATAAATTTATATATCGCAGAAGTCTTGGTGATATTTGTAGGACACAGAACAAAAGAGGATGAAATTTCAACCCGCCAGGCTGAGAACCCATGATCCAAAAAGTGCCCAAATATGGAACGAGGGATCTGCATATGCTCTATAAAATCTCTTGTCCATACTTTCTAAAAGTACATGTTTAGTATGTATTGCTCATTTTTCGAAAAAAAATTATATCAGTCACCCGACCAGATTGTACAAACTTTCTCATCTAATTAAATTATGTAATATAAAAATTTAATATTAATAATTTAGTATTGAAAACACTACTTTTAGATATGTTAGATAGTTGATAGGGATTAGCATCTGTAAAGAATAAAAATGCAATGTTCAGCGAAGCCGCCCACAAGTCCTGTCAATTTGTATATCGCAGAAGTCTGGCTACTATTTGTAAGACACAGAACAATAGACAGTCTATTTTCAGCCCGTCAGGCCGCAAACTCGCGATCCAAAAAGTGCCCAAGTATGGAATGAGGGATCCGCATACGCTCTATAAAATATCATGTGCATACTTTATATAGAGACTCATGTCCACAAGTCCACCTGCCAATTTGTATATCGCGGAATTCTAGGTGCTATTTGTAGGACACAGAACAATAGATACTTAATTTTCAGACCGCCAGGCCGCGAGCCCGCGATCCAAAATGTGTCCAAGTATGGAATGAGGGATCCACATATGTTCTAGAACAAAACAAATGCAATTTTCATCCAAGCATCCCGTAAGTCCTCCTGTCAATTTGTATATCGTGGAAGTCTGCTTACTATTTGTAGGACATAGAACAATAGAATAGACTCTATTTTCAGCCCACAGGCTGCCAACCCGCGGTCCAAAAAGTGTCTGTTTGGGTGTTATTTGTAAGACACAGAACAATAGACTCTGTTTTCAGCCCGCTAGGTCGCGAACCTATGATCCAAAAAGTGCCTAAGTATAGAATGATGGATCCACATATGCTCCATAAAATCTCATGTCCATACTTTATATAGACACTCATGTCCACAAGTCTGCCTGTCAATTTGCATATCGTGGAAGTCTAGGTGCTATTTGTAGGACACAGAACAATAGATACTTATTTTTTAGCCCGCCAGGCCGCGAACCCGTACAGACACATGGCTAGAACAGATACGTGGCTAGAAAGTTGAAATACATGTGTTTTGCATGCAGAACATAGTATTCCCGAATTAGTTCTTCCTAGAAAATATAAAAAATACAAATGAGAAAATGGTGGAAAATATGTTCTATAACAATACAAATGCAATGTTCAGTGAAGCAAACCATAGCTCCTCTTGTCAATTTGTATATCGCGAAAGTCTAGGTGCTATTTGTAGGACACAGAATAATAGAATAGACTCTACTTTCAGCCCGCCAGGCCGCGAACCCACCGTCCAAAAAGTTCCTAAGTATGGAATGAGGGACCCGCATATGCTCTATAAAATCTCATGCCCATACTCTATATAAACTCATGTCCACAAGTCTGCCTGTCAATTTGTATATTGCGAAAGTCTATGTGCTATTTGTACGACACAGAACAATAGATACTTAATTTTCAGCCCGCCAGGCCGCAAACCCGCGATCCAAAAAGTGCCCAAGTATGGAATGAGGGATCCGCATATGTTCTAGAACAATACAAATTCAATGTTCATCCAAGCATCCTATAAATCCTCCTGTCAATTTGTATATCGCGGAAGTCTGGTTGTTATTTGTAGGACACAGAACAATAAAATAGACTCTATTTTCATCCCGCCAGGCCGCCAACCCACGGTCCAAAAAGTGCCTATCTGGGTGCTATTTGTAAGACACGGAACAATAGACTCTATTTTCAGCCCGCCAGGCTGCGAACCCCCCAATTGAAAAAAGTGGCTAAATATGAAATTAATATGGAATCTCTACGGGACAATAAAAGTGAAATGTTGAACCAACCAACCTGCAAGTCCGCCTGTCAATTTGTATATCACAGAAGTGTAAGTGTTGTTTGTAGGACACAGAACAATAGAGGCTCAATTTTCAGTCCGCCAGGCCGGGAACCCGCAATCGAAAAAGTGCCTAAGTATGGAATGAGGGATCCGCATATGCTCTATAAAATGTCATGTCCATACTTTATAAAAGTATATGTTTACTATGTATTGTTCGTTTGTTGCAAAACTTTTAAATGACTGGCCCGAATAGATTATACAAACTTTCTCATCTAATAAAAATCTTCAATATCAATATGTAATATTAATAATTTAGTATTGAAAATAATGTTTTTAGATATGTTAGATAGTTGATAGGGATTGCCATCCATAAACAATGGAAATCTTGAACCTGCCAGCCCTCAATTCCATTTGTCAATCTGTATATCGCAGAACTCCGAGTGCTATTTGGAGGACACAGAACAATGAAAGTGAAATGTTGAGCCATCCAACCCACAGGTCCACTTGTCAATTTACAAATTCCGCAACATACAAATTGACGGCCGATCTCTGTCACTGAGATACAATATGACCATCGGCTCTTCATGTCTCCTGGGTATATCTTTTGTCATTTTTCTTTTGTAACCCGCCCGACCGCTTTCCATACTTTGGTATTTCTTGGAATCGGTTTCGCCATCACCGTTGCCTTCGTACTTGTTTCCATATATGTAATAATTAAGCTTTAATGCTAGCAGACATCCTACAGGAACCATTAATATTGTCATTAATGTCTAGAAATCCGGAGAAGATTTGTCATTACTACAAATTAAACTAAGATTTGCGCACACGTATGTTATCCTTTCCAAGTATTTATTTCAAAGGTGATGCAATCTTCTTTTTTTGTGCGCCGACGGGTTGGTTCTTTTAAGAAATTTCTAATTTTTAATCTCCTTTTGCCGTCAACACCACCTTCTCACTTTTTTCTAATTATACAATTAGTGAGATGTGATGGTGACAGGTCATTCCGCACAAACCCTGGAAATTGTCATTGATCAGTGAAAGGCTCGAGGAGATATTCCATTCATACGCATTAAACCTTAATTTGAAGAGGTTTATATTATCCCTCCCCGAATTTCATTTCAAACATCGTCTCGAGCAAATGTAAATTCTTAATAACTTCTAGCAACAATTTTCTCCACACATAGTAAACACATTGGGGCATAATGGCCAAAGGTTAAACTATTCCAGGGCATATTCCTAATATTCATCTCCCTCTGCCCAGGAGAAAAAAAGGGGATGGTCCCTTAGTACACCGAGAGATATATTTGAAGCAAAAAAATTCCATGGCAACCCTGGTTACTTAGAGAACCTGCCCAATTGCATTCATGGTTGTCACAAAAGTTGATTCCATGAATTCTAAGCCAGAAGAAGATGATATGATGGATGATGAAACGACAATGGATGATGGCAATGCAGAGAATCTTCCCACTCCTGCCCCCAAATTGAAATCAACCATAACAAACGGAATTTCCCAGCTCCGTGATGGCGGTCATGACAACACCAAAAGGAGTTTTAGAAAATAAACTGACAGTGAACGCAACAACCAGTTTGCAGCGCGAAAGTAGGAATTCCATAGTTCCAAATTAGTTCGTTTTGGGCTGAAGAGTTTTATTGTAAAGAAATGATATGTTGATTCTCCCAAAGATATATTTGAAGCCAAAAAATTATTGATTAACATATTTAGGAATCAAGTCCAAAACTCTCGCTACTGCAAGGCATTTTCCTACTAGTCATCTCCTTCTACCCATAATGGACTAATTTGGGCCTCTGGAATTGCACGTTCAAGCTATGGTACTAAATTGTTTTGGACTATGCAGAGGCGGTTTCAGCTAAGGGCTATTCCACTTGCCCTGCAACCATTTTCGTCTTCTTCCTCAGGAGAAGCTTGTGAAAAATATCAATTTGAGCACAGGATGATTCATCGAGGAGAAAAATTCAAGGATCTTGCATACTGCGGATCTCGTGCCTGTGTTTGTCGTAGATACCTTCAATGTTTTGGCTTGAAGAACTAGCTCAAATTTCTAAGGATAGATGTACAATACTTAGTGTTTTTCTTATTTTTTTAAATGGATTTGCTATTAAATTTTGTTTGCCTTCCACTCTTCGTTGCTTCCTTTTTTCTGGGTTTAACGCATGTTCTAATTGGCATGGTTCGGTTCTCTCATACTTCTTCGATATTGTGTTTACTAATAGCAATGTACAATGTTGCAGCAAAATCATTATTCTTGTTTCTAGACATGCAATTATTAAGTTTTAATGCTAACATGCCATAATGCAAGAAGTTTAATACTTGAGTTAATATGTTGCACTCATGGAAGAATGTATCAAGAACACAATTACACCCACACGTTCCAATAAAATCTAATCTTCAACAAAGCATTTGCTGGCAATTAGTAGAAAATGAAGTTTAGTAGTTAAGTTAATATGTTACAGTCATCGAAGAATGTATCAAGAACATAGTTACACACACACGTTGCAATAAATTCTAATCTTGAACAACACATTTGCTGACAATTAGTAGAACAACATGGTTTTGCAACAATGCTACTTCTTCGAAACCAATTCGTGCTTACGAAAGCTGCCTTCCACCTTTCTATTTTCCCACTCTTTTATTCCTTCTTGTTTCTCTTCCTGGTTACTTAATCGTTTTTTCCCCAAAAATTCCTTCCTCCGCAGCTTCGTGGATTCACGCATTTCCAACGACCGCTTCCCCTTTCTTTAAATTGACCCTCTATTGTTCTTTGTCCCACAACTGGCACCCAGAGTTCCGCGATATACAAATTGATAGGCGGACTTTCCCTCATCGGGTAAACATTGCACTTCTACTTTTTCGTGACCTCCATACAGCATTTGGAGCTCCACCATATACAAATTGACAGATATAAAAATTTGTAGCCGTTCTTAGATCATACTCTCTTCCGTATTATGGTCCCCCTATCATGCCCTTTTCCGTGGTGCAGATTTTTGCACTGAAAACTTCCGAGAAATACAATTTAACCGTCGAGTTCTCACATATTTAGTGGAACTATTGTGACCCCATTTTGAAGCCCATCTGTCTACTTTCCATACTTCTCCATTTTTTCAAATTTCTTTGGCGGATCGTCGGTTTGGCGGGTTGAAGAAATATTCAGTTCGTAGTCATTGTGTCCTGTGCTCGCACCCTTTTGCAATTAGCAGTTGGCAATTATATATAAGATCTTATTTCTACGCATGCAATTAGCAATTTCCCTATTCCATACTTAGCCACTTTGCTAGAATTCCTCAAATATACAAACCGACCGCTGAACTTCCCCATCATGATCTCTTCCGTTTTACACATTTTCACTCAAAAATTCCAAAACATGAAATTTGACCATGCAACACTCGGTTGTCCTGACTATCCCCGTAACCCTTTTTTGAATACCGTCTGACCGCTTTTCAGAGCTTTCCATTCTTTCCTTTTTCTAAATATGAAATTACTGGCATTTAATTCTAACAAGTCATCATGCAGAAACCATATAGATTGTGATTGATGGGCGAAAGGCTCGAGGACATCTCTTATTGATGCGCATTAAACCAAAATTTGTAGGGGGATTATATTATCCCTTTCGAGTGTTCATTTCCAAATCATAAAATCCCGTTCACACAGCGTGGCCTTCACACGTTCACGAAACCACCATTCCTTAATTGCTCTTCGCCGTACTCGCCACCTTCGCATTTCTAAATATGAAATAAATAAACTTTACTGCTAGCAGTTCATCATGGACCACCAATACAGATTTTCATTATTCAGCAAAAGGCTCGAAGAGCTTTCCCATTCATAGGCATTTAACCAAGATTTAGCGAAAAGTTACATTTTCGGCTCTAACTGTTCATTTAAACCATCATCTCTAGCAAAGAAACCTTCTCATCAAACCTATGGCATCAGCTCGAAAATAGTTCTGTGGAGATACACTAAACATCTTAGGGCGCGAGGACCAAAACTTCCACTGGTCCAGGGAATTTTCTAATTAATCAACCTCTGTCACAAAGAACCAAGTAATTTGGACCTCCGGGATTACTCATGTAGGTTGTGTCCGTGAGGTTTTTGAATGTAAGGACCTAGTCTCTTGGTGCAACAATAAATTTATTACAGAGAAAAGAATTATTCCACTGCAGGACCACTCTTTTGTTTCTTTGTCACCTCAGGTCTTTCACAAGATGTTGAAATTGTCGTAGCCAACACTGATGTTCAAAGGAGAAGATTGCAAACAGTTCCTAGCAAAGCATAATAACAGATTGGACCTCTTGCACCTTTTTTTGGAAAACCCGAATCTAGTTCCTGAAGATATTACAAGCATGTAGGTTAGTTCATTTAGAAATCCATTTCGCGAAATTGCCTGGTTGTTTACAAGAATAATGAGACAGAGTCCACAGGTATTGTTTCCCGCATGGCTCTTTATATTTTGTATTTCACAGTCAATGAACAAGCCATTTTTGATTGGGGTAGGTTAATTTCCCATGAAATTTCTTCCCAATTGTCAAGCTACAAAAGGGAAAAGAAATTTTATATGTCATCCTATTTAGTTTTTTCAATAGCACATTCCTGTCAGTTTCTGCAACTGTCTCTATCCAAGAATGTCACCTGCAAATTCCACCCAGTAACATTCTGGTACCAGGCCTTGTGGAAGCACAAGGCTTCCTACTATTTTTATGAGGTTTTTAATGGCTTCTTGTCTGTTTTCAAAGTTTTTTTGTTAGGAGAAGATGCTCCCCACATATCTGAATAGGCAACTAGTTTTTTTGACAACAAGGGGACAGTTGAACATTTGGATAATTACACTGTCATAAGAATATTTGGCTCCACGGAACAACCTTCTCTCCTACCATGTCACATTATGGAAAAAATGTTTGTTGCAGAGGTAGCACGTCAATACAGGTACTGGTTCCATCTGTTCCAAAGGAAGAAAAAAAACAGTTCATTCCTCTACCTTGGAAAATAGGGGAGTTCGTCTTGAAAAACATCAACAAAATTGACGATTTCACAGCACATTTTATCATCTCCAACCTGAGATATGCTGAATACATAAGAGGATTCGACCCCTATGATATTTTTAGAAAACATTTACAAACACTTAGCCTCGGTGATTGTTTTGTAATAAACGCATTCCCAAAAACAGAGACAGTGGCGACAAAAGTCCTACCTCTGATGTCGATGATGTAGAGACAGTGAAAAGCTACACTAAATTGTACACGCAACAGGGGAAAGGCCCCAGTGACAAGAGTGTTTAATCCGCAAATACTACTCCAAAAAGTATGACATCTTGAAGCATCTCTCCAATGACCCATCACAGGAACAAAGAAACCCGGAGTTCTTCAAACAAAGGAGGAGATAACGATCCTCCTCACTCTAAAATTGATAGTTCTCACAAGCTTCCAATAGAGAAGAAGAGGAAAAAAAATGTGGGGCAGGTGGAAGAGCCAGAAATTCAGAGTGAGAACATGGAACTTGAAACTAATCTGTATACCATGTTCCCCTTCCTTGATCAAGCTAGAGACGCCATCCACCATATCCATCCAATGGATATATCTGTTACCCAAAATTTTGACGAAAATGAATCCTTCATGTTCCAGAGCGTTGTTTTTGATAGCCGAAACAAAAAATTGATAATTGAGAAAAAAAATGTTAAAAATAAGAAAGGAAAATCTCGTTCAGAGGTTGACGTTGCCAACATGCGACCATCCCAAATCTATTAACTTCACACCATGACCAAAGAATCACTTCATAATTCCATTGGAGGCATCGATATCGAGAATACTAGACTGAAGGACCGACTCAAGGAATTGGAAGACGCTTTCATTCCTATGCCATTGCTTGTTGATCCTTTGGCAATAGCCATGCCTGGCACCCCTGCACCCAATGTAAAAGCATCCTCCACCCTGCTCGCATCCTGTAAAGGATATGTGGAGAACAATATCAAAAAAAGAATGGAAC
>JZKD02S2224200.1:429437-442791 GCA_000966675.3 Picea glauca
CTATTGTATTCAAATCGTTTCACTTTGTTATTTAGTTTGTTGGATACATTATCCACTATTTTATTATTTTTATTATTAAAAATAATGTTGGTCTTCATTTCTTTATAAATATATACTGCGAATGGAGATACGGCGAGAAGAACGATTTCCGAAAATGGGCAGAACAATTTTCACATCTAAACCATAATATTTTTGTTCCTACCAAATAGGTTGTTATTGGTATAGAACCCATGAAACAAATTTTATAACCATCGAGGAGGAGGGTTGATTGGCACATAATTTTAATTGTAAAGACAAAATGGATGGGTCTCTTCCTTTGTGCATTCAAGTTGACATTCTCATTTATTTCCTTTTAGTGCTTCACTTAAAATAATACCATTTTTAGTCCCTGCCTTTAGGCTAGGGATATATTAATCGGTTCTCCATTTTTGAACACTTCTGCACACAATTCAATACGTTTGAAGCCAAAGTTTGAAATATCATTTCATTTTCCACTTTTTATCAACGTATCGAATATTTCCAACAATTGTTTTTTACCAATCAAGAATTTTGAGGCCTTATTTGGCCTCATATCGAGGCAAGCAACAAGGTTTATGAAATTTTTTTAGGAAACATGGCATATATTTATATAGTATATTTTGTAAAGTAAATTAATGATAAGTTTTAACTTAGCATTAATTCGAAACCTTAAATGTTTCCCTATACATAGTTCATAGTCAATTCATAGCCCATAGTTGATATAGGATATTTGTTACGTACATCTAGGCACGTGGCAGTGGCTTCACCAGGTGTGTAACATGTAGTGCTTCACCAGGTGTGTAACATGCAGTAGGTGTGGGACATGAAACCCGGCAATGGTTTCACCATTACTCTTTAACACTTTTTCTATAACATTTGTGCTAGGCATATATGTAAAAAAAAAATCGCTTAGCCATAACTGGTTGTTGGTTATTCTTACATGAATTTGAGCAGAATTGAGCCGAATTTACCCCTTAATAAAGAGGCTCAATCATTCGACTCTGAAATGGTTTCTTCACTAGCTTGCTCATGGCCATAACTCAAACTATGGCCTGGAGGACAGAGATTGACATATGGAATAATGAGCACAACAACAAATGAATCATAGTAGGGAGTTATCCCACTCTATCATAAAGTAGGAAGATCACAATTTTCAAGTTGGCCACCCTGGTAATGTATAGCATAGTTGGGATTGTCATTAATTTCAAATCAATCAATGAAGTATTCTAATATTTGAAAAACGTAAGCAGAAAGTAGCATGAATTCATAGTGTAAATTTTTTTCTTTCTATAGATAGATACAGTCTTAAATTTGAAATTTAATTTGCACTACTAAATCAATATTTTAAAATAGAATAGAAATACAATTAGTCGTCTCCTACTTATTCCTGAGAGGCAAATCCTCAAGCAAATAGAGATAGATATAGTGATCTTAAGAGTTTTTTCTAAAATTGATTTCAAGAGTTTGCATTTACCTCTAACAAGTCAAACAGACCAATAGTGTGAGCTTATCTATTGAATTCCACTGAACAATTGGAAACATCAACAACAATATCCCAAACCACTTAGCGAGGAGCAGCGACAACCCCATATACTTTCCCATCATTGACCATCTTGTTAGAATTATTCATTGATTGTTTCTTTCAAAAATCATGGCGACCTTCATAAGTCAATAGGTACCTTATCATATATTATATTCGGCCAGTATTTTGATTTCACATTGATGGTGTATCCCTTCACTAGTTGTGGTTGGAGTGGAGCGGGCTAATAAAAAAAGTAGATCAGATGTTTTTCCCAACATAATCTTGAATGTATGATTGTTTTCATGGTACTGTGAAGCTCATGGAATTTATCTTGGCCTCTACTCTCATTGTTTTTACATTGTTACATTGAACCTTAAAGAACTCACCTCATATTTCTAGCATAACTCTCAAGGAGTCAACATAGTGGTTATATTGTTTGGGAGAGCCATTACTCTAGGTTGTGAAGGAGAATTTATTTTGCTGCTATCCCAACCTTGGCTCCCTCTAGCTCCATTCTTGGCCCATTTCCCTATCTATATGAACCGCTGAATAAAGCAGGGGATTTTGATAGAGTCCCTGGCCTCTTCATCCAAGAGCACCAATGGAGCCTATGTAAGGAAAGAGACACATGTAATCCTCTTAGAAATACCTCTAAACTTCCTCTAAATATATGTGGCACATGTGAAATGAGAGTTCTGCAATGTGGCAATACAAAATTATCATTTCAATATTTTTTATACATAAAAAAAAACAAAAAATTATTATTATAAAAATTGCAAATTAAATTACCATTTCAATGTTTTTTATCGATAAATATTTTCTTGTCCTAGTCTCTTCAATGTTTTTTATAGATAAATATTTACTTGTCCCGGTCTCTTGCTACAATAGAATACCCCTCTTATGGGTAAAATTACAAAATATGATCCAGGATTGGAACTAGACTAGATTGGGTAACAGTGGCAACTGAAACTGCCTATTTTGGCTATCAAACCGTGCTTAGGGAATATTAGAATTGATAAAGGATGTTGGGCCCTTCGTTTTGAGGAGGTAAAGGAAGAAAAAGAACAAATAGAAGAGCCCAAAGAAGAAGAAAAGGCAGACAAGGGAAAACAACAGATGCTCCTGGAGGATGTGAAAGAACCAAGAGCTTGACTTGAGGACGAGTCAAGGATTGTGGTCGGAGCCTGTTGGGCCCTTCGTTTTGAGAAAAAATTGTGCAAGTTTTGACTAAGAACGAGTTGTGCAAACTCCATCAGAGTCTGGGAGAAAGAGAAACAAAAAGAAGTTGCGAAAGCCAGTGCAATTCCATCAAAGAAACAAACGGTTGCAACAAAACAAGACGGCATGCCAACCAAGAAGGAAGACACAACCCAACCATATAAATAGGACTGAACAAAAATGTAAAAGGTTTTTGTTGTTGGTGTTGTTGGTTTTGTTGATGTTGTTGTTGTCGTTATTATTGGTGTTCACCTATTCACGGGTTCATCACTTTGTAATTGGTTCATTAGCACTGGAGTTAATCAGCTGGGTTTAGTAGAGTCAGGTTGGTTAGAGTCGCCCAGATTTTGAGATTAGCTGTTGATAATTGTTGTAGGTTGGGAAAAGACATGTCTGAGTCTGTAATGGGTTAGAACTACCAACTAGAGGATTAGAGCTTTGTGACATGGGTCTAAGATCCAAGTGTCTGTACTGAGCCCTACTATCTAATTCTGAGTCTAGAATCAAAGAAAGATCTGAAAGATAATGAGAAGCAGGACCGAAATTTAAAATATGGTTTATGAGTTCTATTTGATGGTTTGGCATTTGAATGATTGCTCGCAATGTAATTATATTGGATTCCTGCATTTATATGTTTTAGATCTGTTAATGTCTCTTGCGCAAGAATTGGGATGAGTTCTGACTGCTCAATGGAACCTTTTTGGTCTTCTCCTTGCCCTTCCCTATCTATCTGTCTCAGCAGGGCTTTGGGTGAGACTTCTTCTCTTCGAAGGACATGAAAATGTCAGCGCTCTAGACTACACAGTACCTTTTGTTGGAAACCTAAGAAGGACAGTGGTCTGATCAAATTTCGCGCCAAAAAAATGGTTTCGTTTCCCAAGAACAACAACATGAAGCTTTAGTGCAGGAAGAAGACACCCGATCTAGAAAGGAGTCGGAACCCGACAACAATCAGAAAACCACCTCACCAGACAAGGGTGAGGGTGCCCAAGAAATCATGACACATCAAGAAGAAGTATCAGACGAGTCGCAGATACCAGATGTGCACAACGAACCAGAAATGACAACTGAGCAGGATCTGACAGCCATGTGAGCACAAATGGAGCAGGTTCTCCAGAAGCTCCAACAATGTGCAGAATTGATGCAACTCTGCATAGCTAGAACATAGGTTCTGACTCTTCTGCCAGCAGATCTAAGGATGAGAATCACACCAACGCCGCCAAAAAAGGAAGAGGTAGACACTCGCTTCGACCATTTAGAGGCTAGTGGACTCCCACTACAGACGCGAGCACCCGCTGAAGTACCTCCTTCATTTATCGACATGATACACTGGCCAGCGCCACAACTATTTGGATTAATTAGGGCATCCACAGACCAGTTGGAGCAAAGACTCCAGGAGGCCGAGAGATCAGCTCATATTGCAAGGAAAGAACAATTTGTGATGCACACATACATAATGTAGGAGGCACATAACAAACTCCAAGTTCAGCGCAAACTGGAAAAAGTGAAGGAAAATCTTGCTCAGGCTTGGACGAAGATTCAGAAGGTTGTGCCTGAACTACCCGAGGCCAATGACGTAAGAGAGCTAGAGCAACAGATCGAGTTGTTACAGGAAGCATGGACGAAACTCGCCACTTGCACTAACCATCTCCAAGTGAAGCTACAACAGGTCTAGCAGGAAGCAGAACAACAGCCTCAGCTACTCCAAGAACAAATGCATAAGATCATATTGCAAGGAAATAATGCCAGAGAAGAACTGCACAAGCACATAGAGGACTGCACCAAAATCTTCAGAGAGGTTAGCGACTGGATGGGCATCATCTCTCGACGAAATCAAGTCTTAGAGGAGGTCCGCACAAAGATCCAGGTGCTAAACGAAGAATTTGCGACCACAATGGACCCCATGGAGCAATAACATAAGTTCAACCAAATTCAAGAGGCCGACAATGAACTAAATACACTCTATGAGGCATAGTCCGTAGTTAAGAAAGAGTTGCGCAATTTTTGACCAATAATTCAAACCACCTATATGAAAATGCTTCAAATCGACGCAACAATCGATTCCGAGTGGAACTCGTTGGTTGCGGCCAAGCCAAAGGAATACAACAAAAAGACGACCCAATAATTCCTTGCAGAAGCATCACTCCTCGCCCGGAAATGGCAGGACAAAGTTGAAAGCTTTCACGGAGTGAAGCACAGAGCATTAGAGTTGGTACCAGAATTGGGCCCTTCATTTGAGGAGGTAAAGGAAGAAAAAGAACAAACATAAGAGCCCAAAGAAGAAGAAAAGGTAGACAAGGGAAAACAATAGATGCTCCTGGAGGATGTGAAAGAACTAAGAGCTTGACTCGAGGACGATTCAAGGATTGTGGTCAGAGCCTGTTGGCCCCTTCATTTTGAGAAAGAATTGCGCAAGTTTTGACTAAGCACGAGTTGCACAAAATCCATCAGAGGCTGGGAGAAAGAGAAACAGAAAGCAGTTGCGGAAGCTAGCGCAACGTCAAAAAAGAAACAAACGGTTGCAATAGAACAAGAAGGCATGCAAACCAAGAAGGAAGACACAACCCAACTATATAAATAGGACCAAACACAATTGTAAAAGGTGGTTGTTGTTGTTGTTGTTGTTGTTGTTGTTGTTATTGGTGTTCACCTGTTCATGGGTTCATCACTTTGTAATTGGTTCATTAGAACTGGAGTTAATCAGTTGGGTTTGGTAGAGTCAGGTTGGTCAGAGTCGCCCAGATTTTGGGATTAGTTGTTGAAAATTGTTGTAGGTTGGGAAAAGACATGTCTGAGTCTGTAATGGGTTAGAACTACCAACAAGAGGATTAGAGCTCTGTGACATGGGTCTAAGAGACAAGTGTCTGTACTGAGCCCTACTATGTAATTCTGAGTCTGGAATCAGAGAAATATCCGAAAGATAATGAGAAGCAAGACCGAAATTTAAAATATATTGTGTCTTTATAAGCTTACTTATGCATTACAATATTTCCTTTATGCTTTATGAGTTCTATTTGATGGTTCAACATTTTGAATGATTGCTTGCAATGTAATTAGATTGGATTCCTACATTTATATGTTTCAAATATGTTAATGTCCCTTGTGCAAGAACTGGGATGAGTTATGACTGCTCTATGGATCCTCTTTGGTCTTTTCCCTGCCCTTCCCTATCTATCTATCTCAGCAGTGCTTCGAGTGAGACTTCTTCTCTTCGTAGGAGATGAAAATGCCAACGCTCTAGACTACGAGGTACCTTTTGTTGGTAACCTGAGAAGGACCCTGGTCTCATCAAATTTTGCGCCAACAAAGGACTTTTTTCTTTCTAGAATTAAATCTTGGGTTTGAGAAAGATAAAAATAGAGTTGTATGCGAATTTTTCAAACAATGTCTAAATTAATTTAGGAAAGAAGTTTGTTTTCTTAAGACCCAATTTGAACAAATTCCATAGGGAGAAAAGCTTAACTGCTCCTGCATCTTCAAATATTCAACCAGATCCACTATGTTTGGCTTAAAACCATTGTTCAAGTTGAAAAATTTACTACTCGACTACTCTTCTAAAGCTAATAACGTCCTCATAGCGCTTGTTGCTACTGTCCGGTAGGAAATTTACTACAATGCCCAGAATGCTGACACGATCTCTACTTGGTTGCAAGAAGGATCCCAATGTTTCTCTACCTTAATTTATACAAATTACATCCTAAATGCAAACAAGGGACTGGTAGAATGTCCAGGTGTTTTCTATACAAAGAACGAACTTATTTTCCATATGGTTTATCTATCCTATGGTATTTTCTTAGAAGCTACCAATTGTGTTGCATGCACTGATATAACTCTACATGATACTAATAATATGATTGGCTTGCTTTAAAGTCTGGGAGTTAATAAATAAGAAATGAATAAGGCCAAATCTATATTAAGCTTGTGAGTCTATAAATAATAAATGATTAAGGGTTGAGATGCCAAAGAAAATAACGTACATCATAATGGGCATAACATGCATCATCGCCCTAATCATTGATCTATATTAAGCTTGTGAGTATATAAATAATAAATGATTAAGGGTTGAGATGCCAAAGAAAATAACGTACATCATAATGGGCATAACATGCATCATCGCCCTAATCATTGACATGCAAAAATAAATGCAATAACTCGGTTTCCTAAACTCAGTGGAAATTTCTGAGTTGAAAATTAACAAAATCATCACCCACAATATATGTTTATAGTATCTCATCAAAGTGCATTATTTAAATTTGAATGGATGGTTAATGATAGCTAATCAAAGTGCATTATTTAGACTTGAATGAATGGTCAATAAAATACAAATTTGAGTACTTTGTCTGCTCTCTCTCCTCCTTTATGACAGTCTTTGATGGTTGTATTTATGTTGTTGCACCTGCAACACATATGCTAGCCTCTACTTGGCTAGTTGGCGGGAATATTCAGATTCCCCCAATTATCAAAACGCTCCTCTAATCCTCCTATGTAAACACCCCTTGCTGATCCAAAATTATCTCCAAGTTATCGAGACTCTCAGACAGTCTCATTTTATCTCCCTTTCCCACCTAGAAACTTGTGATTTCACTTCTTCCCTCTTGGTATTCTATGATATATTTAGATGATCTCATCTAATTTCCCACCTGGAAATCTGAATTTTCATCTCTGCCCTCCTGACAATTCATGAGATCCTCCATTGATCTCATCTCATTGCCCACCTAGCAATTTGAAAATTCATCTCTTCCCTCCTAGAAGTTTATGAGATCAACTGATCTCACTTCCTCCTTACTGAGGTTCTCCCCAACTTTTGGCTCACAAATGTAAACCATTTTCTCCTCTATGTCAGTGAGATTTCCAGCATGCCTAAGCCACCTTTCCAACACTTGTTGTTGCCACCTGGAAAACAACTTTTGGATAGGCCACTTCATTCTTTGCTTCATGGGCCACTCNCTAACATGTTTTCCCAAAAAAAAACATCGTTTAGGGCCTCAAAACGGCTCCGAAAGTTAAAAACTGCTAAAAATAGTAAATTACCAAAATTGCCATAAACCTATTTTGAGCCAGTTGGAAAAGGTCGGTGGCCATTGATATCCACCTGGATCAATCCTCCCTCCTTAGGAAGAAATGGTCTCCATTGCATTGAGTTCCCGGGGGAGAGGAAAAACCATTTGCTAAATCTGAATCTTGGTGAGTTGCATGCCTTGCTGGAGAAGTTGCACTACTTAGCTTGTTGAAGGTTGTCATGAACATGTGGCTGGAAGGGTTGGACCTTTTTAACTAGTCTGGCTACATGAGATTCCTGTATGAAGAAGGAATATTTACACTTTGCTACAATCTTGTCGACCTGCTTCTATTGGATATAAGGTGCTTGGGCCAAGGTTGTAGTGGTTGCAGTATCCTTCTGTTCACCTTTTGAACAAATTGTGAAGAAGATGAATTTTGTAGTATGAGATACTACCTTTCAGCATTGTTTAGGTGGAACAGTAGTCGGAACTACCTCTGGTATTCTATAGAGATGACCCCCCAGAGAAATAATGGCGCTGTAGGGTCGAGACTCATAAACAACATGGCGCTTCCATATATATGGTTGTCCCAAGAGAACATCACAAACATCCAGTGGGGAAACAACAAAAAATACCTCATCCTTGAAGAGTTGGATGCCATATGACAATCGACATTGTTGGTTGACACGAAGATCTCGTCCTTGGCGAAGCCACCCGATTCTGTATGGTTGCGGGTGTGGTGTTGTCGATAATCCCAATTGTTTGACGACCTCTGTTGAGATGAGGTTCTTCTGGCTTCTTCTATCAACAATAAAATGCAACAAGGTCCCCTTCACCCACATATGTGAATGAAAAAGGTGCTCCCCCTCTTCAGGATCTGTTGGTTCTTCTAGTTGAATTGTTGCGGTCATGACAATAGCAGTGGGGTCTGCGTCAATGATCTATCATTTACCAGTATTTTCAGAATTAGATTATGAATCAAGGTTCGACTCCTTCTCTTTGATCTCAGCCACCAATGACTGTTTTGAGCGACATTCATTGGTGTTGTGCCAGGGGATTTTGTGGAAATCGCACCATTTTTCAGTGTCCTTCTTTGTCTTCCTGTAACCCTTCTTTTCCTGTGGCTTGGAATAGTTTTCAGGAGACTATTTATTAGGGTCATCTTCGTCATACTTTGGTTGTTGCGGATTTGCATACCTGAACTCCTGTTTGTTCTGGTGCTTAAATTTCTGCTTTATTTTAACAACATATTGATAAGCATCGCCAAGTGATGAGATGTACATAAAATCCATTTCAGTTTGGATGTATCTGTGTAGAGCCCCATGGTATTTCAGAACCAAATGTCGTTTAGAGTCTTTGATACCCATCTTGGTGTGCAAGGTATGGAAGGTGTTAGTGAACTTTGAAACTTCTTGGCCCCTCTCTTGCCATAGTGTGGTCCATCTCATGTACTGGTCCTGATAGTTGCCAACAGGGTAATACTGTTCCTTTACCGCATCCACAAAAAAATCTCAAGTGGAATCGGCCCCATAGACTCCTCTGTGGAACTTTGCTCCCAGTAATTTTCCCACCAATGTTTGACATGGGGGAGAGATTTAAGGAGTGCAAAAGTGATATTTTCTCTGTCGAAAAAATTGTGAACAGAAAAATAACCTTCTAGCATATTTAACCATTTGTCTAAGGCTTCTGCATTTATCTTTCCTTAAAATACAGTAATATAAAAATTAACTTGTACCTTGAAAGGTGAGGTGCCTCCAAAGTGGTCGCTTGATGAAGATGCACTTGCTTCTATTGGTAGGCATTGAAGGATGTGGGAAAAATTCTCCATCATTTCATCCCTCTGTCGCGTGAGAGCTTGCTTAAGAAACAGACTGATAGGATCGTCTTCTCCGTTGTTTTTCTTTTCTTCCACCATGGAGGGTTTCTTGGGCATGCAAGAGCGGTTGTCTTCCAAAGAGAAAAGCTCGAGACCCAACTTACTATACTCAAACCTTGTCGGGGACATGCACTGATAAAAACAATCAAGAGCAGCCTACTCTAATACCACTGATCCAGATTATTTTCGGTACGAAATGAGAGTGGACATATAATAAATAAATGCATAGAGATATCGCAGATATCCAATAATATAAAATAAATGTATCAGAGATGCGACCATAAACACAGATATACAGTAATACACAATTTCTATTAATGAAACAAATGTACATATACTGTAAAAATACAGAGTGAAAGATTCGCTAGAATGGTGGCAGTTACTACCAAAATTGCCAGAAACCTATTTTGAGCCAGTTGGAAAAGGTGGGTGGCCATCGATATCCACCCAGACCAGCTTCAGCCTTCGGGAGTTCTCAATCCAAACGAACCCACTTTCTCCGAAGTGGTTATCCTCCGAAACAAAGTATTCACTGACACTTCTCCTCTACTAACGAATGACTCAGATGAGCTCTGGTGCTCCGGCCTTCGGGAGTTCTTAGTCCACCTAGCTCACTTTTCTCCCGTAGTGACTTTTCTTCAAAGTGTTAGATCTTCCACCTCGCGTCCTTTTCCAACGGACAACTGGGATGACTTTGAGACTACGACCTTCGGGAATCCTCATGCCTCTACACTTCGATTCTTCCGGAGTGATCATCCTCTAGAGTGCAGGATCTGATGACACCTGTCCCTTTGGCTTGGAAAACTCAAATATGCTTCGGCTCCCAGTTCTTTGAGAGTTTTCCCAACTCTTCTCCTTGGTTTCTCCGGAGTGTTATACCTCTGGACCTCCGAATATATTGACACGTGCTCTCCTATGCCAACGGTCAGCATCTACTCTGCTACTTCAAGAGTTCAGGATTTCTACAAACTCCACACTCTGAATCTTTCGGAGTGTTGCTACTTCGAATTCCACAATCCGTTGACACACATCCTTTGCAATGGATGGATCATATCTCCTTCGGCTCCCTGTGACTTCGGGATTTCTTCCACCTTCTACAACCCCTTTATTCTGGAGTGCTTTCTTCCGAACTCCTAGATCTTATGCCACATGTCTCCTGGCAATTGACGACTAGGATTTTCTCTGCTACTTCAGCCTTCGGGTGTTTTACACACTCCTCAACTGAAATCTCCTGTAGTGTAATTCCTCCAAAGTCTCAGATCTCACTCCACATGTCCCTTCCCATCACAATGACAAGGATGAGCTCTGGGCTTCAAAACTTCGACGATTTCACACTCTTCTTGTCTAAGAACTCTCAGAGCACTTCCGCTCCAGAGTCTCAGGTATGTTTCCACCTTTCCTTCTGGATGATGGACGGTCTCAATCCACTTCAGGACTTCGAAAGACCTCAGTGAGTCCGCTCTCCTGTGCACTTAAAAAGGTTTAAAGCTCATTCACTTACCTAGATCCAATGGTTGTTGGTCCTCCACGCTCATATCCAATAGTTGGGATATGTTCTCCTCCTCTACACGCTCCTTCTGATGTTTGGACGTAGGATCCAACGATCTAGATCTCTTCTTGTAGCTCGATCCAACCGTTGTTGTCGCTCCTCTTCCTGAGGTTTTCCTTTCTCCCTAATTGGAAGAATTTGTAAGTATTCAAATATTTTTGCCTTTGAATCTTCTCTTGCGATCCCGACTACTTTGGGTCTTGACTTTGCTTTTGGGAACGCTATCCCTCCTAAGCTTTCGGAAACTTGAAGCAAGTTCCCTCTTCGACGCACACCTTGCGCTCTCTTCATGTGAACCTGCCATGTCTTCACAATTTGAACTTGTAAAGGTCCTTGGCCTCCACTCGTTATGTAGAGTCACTCTGCACACTTGCACTAATTTTCTCGAGCCTTGCAGTTGTTCGGATTTCCAAGGGACTTGACGCTTCTATTTCCTTAGAATATTTATGGTGCCCTCATGGCACACTCTGCACTCCTCTTCCGAGCTTTCGAAATTGAAACAAGTTCTCTCCTACATGCACTCCTTGGACTTGTATGAATCTTCAGACTTTCTCAACACTTGTCTAAGTGTTGGCATGGTTCACTCTTTGCATAAGTCTTCTCCTGAATCCAGAATTCTTCAGGTTCACTGATGCATTTCCTGCATCCACTCAATGCACACTTGCAAATCTCTCCTACACAGTGTTCAACAACTATGTTTCATATGAGCGTCAACTTCTCGAACCTCAGAGGTCTATGTCCCTTTGTTCCTCAAAGGGATATATGTGCCCTCTTGGAAACTTCTTCTCAAATCACTCCTTGTTGAGCTTACAGAGTGTTCAAAAACTCTGTAGTGTCTTCTCTTTGATACTCTTCTCTCTGAACTCAAAACATAGTTTTCTTGTGCACTCCTTGCACCTGCTCAATGCTCACTTGGCAGAGCTCTACAAAGTATTCTGCAACTCTGTCTTCTATGTCTTATCTACATAGTTTCTCCTCCAAGGTGTTCAATAACCTTGAGGCTCCTCTCTGAGTCTATAATTATCATGGTGTGCCCTCCTGGCATGTTCTCCTATGAATTCGATTTGAAATTCAGATGTGCATTGCTTGTGCTGGCTCACAGATTTTCAATACTCTGTCATGCACTCCTTGCACTTATCCTAAAGATACCAGAACAACTCATCAAACTCACGGATAGGGAATTCTATCTTTACCCTGCAGATGAACTCTATCACATACATCTACAACATGCATTCATAAACACACAAATGATATTCATAAAACACAGGGAAACATACACAGAATCATATGCAGGAAAAGATGCTATCTTTGTATTAATATGAACATCAATTACAATATGTGAAAGCTTGGACTGCAACAAAGTCTCGACTCTCTCCTCGTTCTCTCTTTGGCTTACAATGATTTTCTATCAAATTTTCAGTAGCCTCTGTTGGGCATACGCTACAATGATTTATACAAGAGGGGCTCATCAAGATTTCCCTCCAACTACACTAGTGGTGTCTAATCACAATTTACAACGCCTATCTACTGAGGCTTATTACAATAAATGAAAATCTAGTCCAAATCGGATATAGAACAACCTACAACCAACCATTAAAGGCGACTCTAACCACATCCTGTACAAAGGCATCAACTCGGCTCTGCTCAATCCTTACAACATTTAATAACAATTTATTACATCGAATTTTTTAATTCAATGGGAAAATGAGAGGTTTGGCGCCTCTCTCCCTTCTTGAATGTGCGCTAATGTGTTGAATAGTTGGCGCATGCTTAGGTGGAAAGGATTCTCTTGCATCAATCCTTTTTTATCTTAACCTACCTTCTAAGCTACTAGACAGGCTTCCTTTCTTGGAATTATAGAGGATGGGTGAGTGGGAAGAATCATATTATTTAGAAAACCAATTGGAAAGGTGGAACAAAGATCGACCTACCATTCGCCACGATAAAACGCTAGGAAGTCCACCATCCCATACATTATTTTAATCACTCTTACCTTTTGAGTGTTACGACAATATAGGGAAAGCAAAGAAAGAAAGATGAATAGAAACACTTGACCAAATATATTGCTTCTATCTCTAGCCCATGTGGTAATAACCTTTTATTGCGAGCTATCCAATACTTATCCAAGGCTAACTCACCCAATACTTCAATGATAACCTCTCTGTCTTTGG
>JZKD02S2224201.1:18763-33614 GCA_000966675.3 Picea glauca
AATGATGATGGGTGAGTCGCAATGTCAATTTTGTTTAATTGAACTGTTCGGGATGATGTCTAAGACTGCTAGGTTTTTATTCGTTAAATTGAAGCAAGGTCTCCATAGATTAATAGTAATTAATGGAGCATTTGATCCTGGTTGATGTCTTCGGGTCTCAATAGGAGTGGGTCGTTATTAGAGTCCTCCTGACTTGCGTCTCCCGTAGAGGTCATGATTGTCCCTGATTTTGTAGTACTTGGTGGTATTGTATTGCGTAGTATGTTCGTGTCGGGCGGGATATAGACACCTCTTGTAGCTTAGTATTTATGTCTGTGTGTAAATCCGGTGGAAGGAATCCAGTGTCGTATCAAGAGTCTCGGGCTGTTTAAAGGCACAGTTCCACTCTTGCGACACACTCTGAGCCGTATCAGTAGTCTCGGGCTGTCTAAAGGCATAGTTCCACTACTGCGACTCTACTGTTGGATTCTTTCATTCTGTGGCAATACTGTACCTAACCCCTGGTGTCTTTTTTTGCTTACAACTGCTAGTTGCATGCCATATGTCCAGGGGCGTTTATTTCTTGTTGTCACTGTGATATGTCGGGTCGTCTTGATTGTGTTCGTCTTACTTGCGTCTCGTTAGTTCGAGTGGTGACGTAGAGTCGAGGGGGTTGTTTCTTCTACGCGCGCGCACACACTTATAAGAACCAAAGAAAAAAAAAACTTTTTGCACTTGTTGACAGAGTAGTTGTCCTCAACTAGGAGGGTTGTTACAGTAGATCTGCTCAGATTGCGGCCACTCAACGCCTATCTAGTAAAGGCCAAAGGTCTACCATATTGTGTGAGCACTGCACTTATACCAGTGTGAGAAGCATTTGATTCCACCACAAAGGTTTTGTTGAAGTCATATGTTACTAGGACAGGAGTAGTGCACATGGCCCTCTTTAATTCTGTGAAGGCTTGCTCAACAACAAGTGTCCAATGAAATGCATTCTTCTTAAGAAGGTCAGTCAATGGCTTAGCAATTTTTCCATAATGGTGGACAAATTTCCTGTAATATCCTATGAGACCAAGAAAACCCCTTAGGTGCTTTAATGTCTTAGGTCGCGACCATTCTTGCATAGCTTGTATCTTTTTGGGATCCACTTTTACCCCTTCTCGACTGACAATGTGTCCCAAGTATCCCACTTCACTGGCTCCAAATGAACATTTGGTATTTTTGACAAACAATTGGTTTTCCTGTAGCGAGTGAAGGACTTTGTCCACATGAAGAAGGTGGCTATCCCAAGTGCAGTTGTAAATGAGGATGTCATCGAAGAAAACCAACACAGACTTCTAAAGGTAAGGTTTCAATAATTTATTCATGAGACTTTGGAAGGTGGATGGGGCATTGCAAAGGCCAAAAGGCATGACCAAGAATTCATATTGTCCTGTATGAGTTGAAAGCAGTCTTCGAAATATCCGCCTCCTTCATCTGGATATGGTGATAGTTGTAGCGAAGTTCTAATTTGGTGAATACAGAGGCACCTTGGATTTCATACAACAAATAATCAATGACACAAATGGGAAACTTATCTTTGATGGTCAGTTTATTCAGGGCACATATGCCAAGTACCTTCTTTCTTTAAGACCATCACCATTGGTGAAAAATATGGGTTGGTATTGTGGAAAATTAGCCCCGCCTCTAATGATTCACGTACCATCTTTTATATTTCATTTTTTTGAGAAAATGGATATTTTTAGGGATGTACATTGGGGGCTTAACTGCCCGCAAGGAGAGGGATGCTATGATCATGCTCACCCCTAGAGGGAGGTAAGGCTATGGGAATCTCAAAGACCTCATGGTACTTGTCCAAGATGAGTTGCAGGCTGGGAGGAACTACCTGAGAGGCATGTTCAGTGACCTGGATGGCATTAAATTGAGAAATCACACCATGGTGGCCTTTCTTCAACAATTTTTCCATCCTATGAGAGATGATTATTTCAGGAGAGCCCGCTTGGAGACCTCAGAGGGTATAGGGTGAGCGTCTTGGGTGAAGCTCATATATAATTCTTGATAATCCATTATGATTGGCACCAGTGTGTGAAGCCATTCCACTCCTAAGACAATATCACAACCACCCATGGCAATAGAGAACATGTGGGTTTTCGAAGTATAATCACCCATTTGGAGTTTGACATTCTTACAACGCCCCCCACACTTCATAGTACCACCATTAGCGATGATGATTTGAAAATTATAAATAGGGAGGACAAAGTAATGGATATCATCAACAAGCCTGCGATGAATAAAATTATGGGTGCTACCACTATCAATCAACACCACCATCAGTCGATGTTTGATGAACCCCCCAACTTCAATGTTTGTGGGGCCAAAATACCTGAGAGTGCATGAAGTAATATGACGGGTTCCTCTAGTTCCACAGGAGTTACAACTGAAGCTTCGATGTGATCACTTGGTCGAGCCTCATTTGGGTCAAGAGCCTCATCTCATGGGATGTCTTCAGAAGGAGAGGAAGTGGATGCATCAATTTGGAAGAACTTTTGTTCTCTACATTTATGCCCTGGTGAATACTTTTCATCACAATAGTAGCAAAGTCCTTTCTTTCGATGTTCCACCATTTCAACTGGAGATACCTTTTGGACCTTCAGTGTTTGCGTAGGAGCTGGGTGAGCCTCGAGGTGAGGATGGGTGAGAACTAGAGCCTTCATGGGTTGGGCCTGAAGGATGATCTCTGCTTCCTGTGCTAATTGACATGCATGGAACCAGGTAGTAGGATGATGCATGCTCACATGAGCCCAGATGGATTCCTTTAAGCCACTAATAAAACATTCAAGGTAAAATGCATCAGATAAGCCCTCAATTCAGATAACCAACAGTTCAAATGTCGTGATGAAATCTGTGACTGATCTAGTTTGGTGCAGCTCGGTGAGTCTACCCCAAAAATGTGTTTCCCTATCAAAACATGCACAAACTGCTTTAGTGAACATGTTCCAAGTGGGTATTATTGGATAACATTTTTTATGCCACTTCCACCACTGTCATCATTCTTGATCCAGGTACAAAACCCCTACATAGAGTTTGGTCTCGTCATCCCAAATATTATGGAGGGAGAAGTATTGTTCCATTTGAGAGACCCACCATGTTGGATTGGATCCATCAAATTTATGCATGTCAACTTTGGGCACCTTATTCCAAGAGTGTGGAGAACCCCAAGGGGAGTGGGAGGAATGAGTATGCTCATAATGGGGAATGTTGAGGGTCCTCTGCATTGGGCTCTACATACTTACCTTTTGTGAATGGCTACATGGCTTCACAGATGGATGCTTGAATTATTGTAGGGAGGGAGTCATTGATTGTTGTTTGTATGGTAGCGCGGATGGATTCCATTCGTATTTCTAAGATGGACAACCTAGTCTCCTAGTATTTTTGGGTCTGATCTCGGGTTGTTAGAATGGTAGCGGCTTAGGTAGTAGATGAGGTGTATGGACAAAAATCGAGACCACAAAAAGTGAGATGTACCAGGGTGATAAGGACAAAGAGAGGAGTGTAATTGGGTAGGGGTCAAATAAGGGTATCTCAGAAAGGGGTGGGACCGCAAAGAAAACAAAAAGGATTAAAAGTGAAGGGTACCATTGTGATTAGAATTAAGAGAGGAATGCAATGGACTAGGTTACATATAAGGGTGTTGACGGACCCCAAACTTTTTTTTTTACTCCTGCAGAGTTATACTCCACCCTAAATACTTCTGCAGTGGCGGAATTAAAAAATTCTCAATAATAAAAATGTCAGCAGGGAGTGTTTCTGCAATGAAAAAAATTAACAGGGGCCAATTTGTAGTGCAATAGATCAGTTGTTGGCATCCCAAGGGTTAGGGTTTGCAGGGTGTCTACAATCAAGGGTTTTCCATGTGCTATAGCTCTCTTATATATGTGTGGGGTCCAACAGTAGTACTCGACCTAATATCTGAGGGAACCAACTAAAAAGGCTAAACCATGCCTTTAGTCGTACTACTCGACTACCCAGGTACTAGAGAGTCGCTTCCCGAGTGTTGTTCTCGTTGATACTATAACATTCAGGTGACTGATCAATTTATCTATAGAGGGCTTCAGGATGCCTAGGTTGATCCATATACTGGTGTTGTCTAATGCATTACCACTCAAAGGGGTACCAACAGGGGTTACAAGGTGGCTAATAGATGTGTGCTTAAGAACCACTTGTATTTCCTCCGTGTATTTCTCCCCGACTGTGGGTTTATACACGTAATTATAGATCTTTGTAGCTTAATCTCTACCCTGAAAAAAAAATTACCTGACAAGTCTTGTCCGAGAAGGAGCTCTGATTTCACTTGCAATATTCCAGATATAATATAATATGCAGAAACATAAATATTTAGCAAGCAATGGCAGAAAAATAATGATATATCCAGAATAATACCAGAATAACACCACAAACAACACCTTTATTAATGATAACAATGTTCACTTACCTCTTCAAGGGGGCAACCTCCAACAGAGCAAAGCTCTATTACAATAATCTCCCAGAAAAAAAATCTAATGCCACCTAATCTTATATATACTAATTCTACATTCTAAAGATAATTTTAGAGGAAGATATTTCTATAAGCGGAAGCTTCTATTAGGTCTTCTTGCATTGACTTATTCTCCTTTAATTATTAGGCCTTATTAACCAATGTCCACCTTTATTACATAGAAAACATATCCTACTAACTAATGACCCATGGAGAGGGGTTAGGATCGGATCCTAACAAAATCTATCTCCAAGGGGTTGCCCCTCTCCATAAACAACTTGCTCTGGCTCAAAAGTAAGTCGCTAGCCCTCTTGAAGCTTGTTGTTACACTGTCAAACCTTTGAATCAACTGCTAGAGTCCCCATGCATTGGCTACTGATGAAAATGACGCCCTCAGTGAAACAACCATAAGAAAATGATGGGATCTGTCCCAATGGAAGCGCACTAGCTCCCTCTCAACTTGGTTTAAAGGGTTTAGGCTCTCCATGCTTCTCCAAGCCTAGCGACCCATCTGTATGGTCAATCCCCCTCCAAAACCTCACACTGACAAGATAAATCCATGCTATATCTCTGATCTGAATCTATTTGAATCCTGAACTTGTAACTGATGTGAATCCTTGAGGAAGGATCCAATCTTGTACTCTAAAGACCGGTGAAGAATCTAAACGATTCTTTCGATGGATTAGGGTGTGTCTTTCAACACTGAAACCGATCAATGGTGGTGGTTTCCTCCAGAAATCCAAAAAACATAAAAAAAAAGTCGTCTGAGTTCTCCTCTGGTTTCCAATTCTCAATAATGATGGAATTAGGTCACTTTTCCTCCTTTATACTCATCCCTCATCTAATTCCACATTCACTTTAATTAGTTAAGTGATTTTTCTTAAGTTTTATCTTTAATAATCACGTAAGTCATTTAAAACACCTTTTTCTCCTTTTTACTATCTAATGTCACTTTCACTTTAGACTTTTTGGTTAAATGACATCAAATAAAGGTGTTATTCCATTTTCTCCTCTCGACTATAGTCTATGGGAACATATAAACTACTAAGTCGCTCCCTGGTGGAGTCATCCTCGAGAAAGGGACATTACGATCCTCCCTTCCTGATATTTCTTGTCTTCGAGAAACATCAAGTTGGGCTGCTCTAGGATCTAAGCTCCTTCCCATGTGGCATCCTCAATTGGTAGTCCCATCCATCTAAATAAGAACTCCCTAATGATCTGACTCCTCAATCTTCACTCCCTATGCTCTAAGACTACCTCTGGCACCAGTTCCAACTGACCCTCCTCTTCCAATGGTGGTAAATCCTCAGAAGTGGTAATATGTTGTCCCACCACCTTTTTGAGGCAAGAAACATGCAACACATTATCGATCTTGCTTCCTTTTGGTAGCTCTAACTCATAAGACACTTCGCCCACCCTCCTAGTGATCCTGTATGTTCCATAAAATCGAGGTTTAAGATTTTTTGCTCCACTTCTCTTCAAGGAAGACTGTTTGTACGAATGCATCCTCAAGAATACTACATCCCCACCTCGAAACTGCGCTCTACCCGATGTTTGTCTACATATATTATTTGTTGGTTATGTGATGCTTGTAAATTTTGTTTCAAGATTTTGAGGATTTCCTTACTCTCCTCTATCCAATTCTTGGCTTTTGGAGCCCTGCTATCCCCGAATACCATTCTATGAACGATGGTGCATCATACCCATACAAGGCCCTGAATGGTGTCATCTTGATGGACACATGATATGTCATGTTGTACCAATGTTCACTCATGTGGAGCCACTTCACCCATGCTCTCTGTTGCCCCCTACATAGTTCATCAAGTAGCCCCCCACCCATTTGTTTACTATCTCCGTATGTCCACGTGTCTATGGGTGGTAATTAGTTCTCGTAGTCAACTTTCTTCCCACCAATCGAAACAACTCTTGCTAGAATGCATTGATGAAGCACCCATCTCTGTCACTGACTATCTTCTTTGGAAAGCCAAGAAGTTTGAAAATATCTCTGAAAAATAGCTTTGAAACTTGGATCACTTTGTACCCTATGGAAATTGTGAATAAATGCACAAACTTGGTCAATCTGTTGACCACAACAAATATACAGTCTCTACCTTGCACCTTACGTAGCCCTGTGATGAAGTCCATGGAAATGTTGTGATGAAGTTGGAAATGCTGTGATGAAGTCCATGGAAATGCTCTCCCATTTCCGCTCCAAAATGGGTAGAGGTTGAAGTAATCCTCTAGGGTGTGTCTGCTCTGACTTGTGCTGTTGAAAAGTCGTACACTCTTGGATGTGTTTCAACACATCGTCCTTGAGACCCTTCCATGAGAATCTCTTCCCGACCTGTCTATATGTTTTGAAATATCCTTGGTGACCTGCTAATTGTGAATCATGTATTGCTACCATAATCTGCCTCTTGAGTTCAGATTATGGAACTAAGTAGATTTAGTCCTTATAGAATATGACTTCATATAATACTTTGTACCTCTCATCCAAAACCTTCCCATCCAACACCTCACACATGAATTTATTTTTTGAGTATTCCACTAATAAATGAGCTGTCTAGTCTGTAGAGATTTTGCATCAATGAACAACTTATTGCTCTCCTAGATAAGGCATCCGCTATGACATTTTTATTTCCTTTTACATATTCAATGTCAAAGTCAAAGTCTTGGACCTTCGTGACCCATTTTTGTTGCCTTTCACTAAGGTCTTTTTGTTCTAGGAAATACTTTAAGTTGTTATGATCGGTTTTTACCACAAATCTGTTGCCCACTAGATACTGTCTGAATTTGGTTAAGGCATGCATGATAGCTAGCCTTTCCTTGTCGTAGATGGAATAGAGCCTTTATGGATCCCCGAGCTTCCTGCTCTCAAAGACTATGGGGTGGCCTCCCTACATCAATAGTACTCCAATTCCCTCCCCTGATGCATCACAATTTGATACAAACAACCCCGTGAATTCAGGAAGTGCCAATACTAGGGACATTCTCATCACTTCGTTCATCTTTTCAAAAGTATTTTTTTATTCTTCGGTCCTGTTGAAATCCCTCTGTGAGTGGTGCCACCAACTATGAAAAACCCTTCACAAACCTCTTGTAGTAACTGCATAACCCCAAAAAACCTCTCAACCCTGTGATGTTCCTAGGTGTTGGCCAAACCAAAATGGCCCTGATATTCTCCTAGTGTACCTACACCCCCTGGTCGTTGATGATGTGGCCTAGGTACAAAATTTCTCTCATACCAAATTCACACTTGGATTCTTTGGCATAAAGTGATTGCGACTGTATGATGCTCAATACCTCATGTAAGTGCTTCAGATTTTATTCCCAAGTCTTGTTGTATATCAAGATGTCATCGAAGAAGACCAAAAGATATGTCTGCTACTGATCTATGAAAATATGGTTCATGAAATATTGGAAGGTTGTTGGTGCGTTGGTCAACCCGAGGGGCATGACCAAAAACTGAAAATGCCCAAAGTGGCACTTGAACATTATCTTCTCAATATCTTTCTCCCTAATGCTAATCTGATGGTAGCGTGAGCGAAGATCTATTTTTTATTGTTTTCTTGTTGAGCACACGATAATATATGCACATCCTCAACATACCATCCTTCTTCCTGACCAATACCACAAAAGAAGTGAATGGACTAGTATTGAGCCTAATGTGTCCCATCTCAAGAAATTACTTGATTACTTTTTTAATCTCATCCTTGAATCTCGTAGGATGTCTATATGGTGCGGTGATCACTGGTGTTACACCCTCCTCCATCTCAATAATGTGCTCGAATCCTATGTTGAGCGGTCACCCTAGGGGTATCGGTCCAAATAGTGGCTCATACTTACTCAGTAATGCCCTAATCTTTGTATGATAACTATTTCTGTTGTTTGATTCTTTCTACATGGTAATGAAGCATTTTGCAACATACGACACATCCATGTGTCTGAAAATCCTCTCCATCCTCTTTGTCGATATTGTCTTGGGTGCTCGTGTAGACCTGCCCCTCAATACCACCTTTGAACCATTTGTATCTTTGAATCTCACCACTGTAGATTTTAACCTTGTACAATATTTATTGCAAACAGATTTTCAGTAAAAGAACAGAAAAGATACAATGGAAAATACAAACATTACTCTAAGATTTTTCCCCTGGAAACCCAAATCGGGAAAACCAACTTATTCTATATTCATTCATAGTGATACATTGTTTACAATAGAATATACATATAGGATCCAGCGGCATCCAAAACCCTAACCCAATGACCTGGATTAGTCAACAACCTTAATTCCTTAACTGGAAATAGAAAACCATCGGCAAAAAACCATTTGCCAAAAAACCGTCCAACAATGGACAAGAAAAAAGAGGCAACACGAAAAATGAGGCAAAAATGCGACATGTTTCCCAAGGAAAAAAAATAATCTCGGGGGTGCTACCCCCGAACCCCTACGCACGCGACACAATGAAAACACTACTACTCCTGCAAAGAATATAACACATACCCAACATTCTCCCACTTGTTGTTTTCTTTGCATACATGGGGTTACAGGGTTACATAGTTAACAATCGAGGGCAACAATGCCCATGGATCCTCTACAACAAGAGAACTTCTCAGTGCTCACATATTTTTTTAATGAATCTGCAACATTCTTCAAAGTGTCCACCTTCATCAACAACAATTTCTCTTCTTCAACCATGTTTCTCACAAAGTGATATTGAATATCAATATGCTTTGTATTTGAATGATAAGTTAGGTTCTTCCCCAGAAAAATTGCACTATGACTGTCACAATCTATCCTTACAGCTTGTTGTAGCAACCCAATGCATGAACACAATCTTTGTAACCATGCTTCTTCCCTACTTGCATGAGTGGTTGCCATGTATTCAACTTATGTAGTTGAAAGTTCCACTACAACCTATCTTTTGCTCATCCAACTTATTACTCCTCCAAACAGGTTAAACACATACCCACTTGTAGATCTCCTATGATCTAGATTTCCATCCCAGTTTGCATCCACAAAGCCATGTATATCCACCACTCTTTCCAATCCCAATCTTCCTTGGTAGCACAATCCATAGCTAACAGTGCCACACAAATACCTAAAAACCCTTTTTACTGATGTCCAATGTTCCTCCTCTGATTTTGACATATCCCTGCTCAAAACGCTAACTGCATGTGCAATTTTTGTTCTAGTACAGACCATTGCATACATCAAACTGCCAACTCCACTTGCATATGGAACACAAGACATTTCCTCCTCCTCTTCCCGTGTCTTGGGACACTGATACAAATAACTTTACACCAACAGGAATAAGAACCTTGACCAGTTTACATTCCTGCATATTAAACCTCTATAATATTGTCTCGACATATTTTCTCTAATTTAACCGGAGTTTCCTCTTTTTTCGATCTCTTTTAATTTCCATGCCCGAAATGAAATTTGAGCACCGAGATCCTTCATGTCAAATTTAGAGGACAACTCGGTTTTCACATCATGGATAATCTCCTTGTTGTTTCCTATCAACAACATGTCATCCACATACAAGACCAAATAAATCAAATGATCACCAATTAATTTAAAATACACACAATGATCCTCTTTTCTTTTTGTGAAACCAAGTCCCAACATATAAGTATCAATTTTTTTATACCACATCCTTGGTGATTGTTTTAAACCATACAAGGACTTTTTCAGCTTGCACACCAGCTCCTTCTTTCCCTTCACAACAAATCCTTCTGGTTGCTTCATATAGATTTCTTCTTCCAGGTCCCCATGTAGGAATGTTGTCTTCATATCCATTTGTTCTACTTCAAAATCAAATGCAGCAACAACAAATAACAAAAATCTTATAGAGGTTAACTTGGCAACAGGAGAAAAAATATCACCAAAATAAATTCCCTCAACATGGGAATAACCCTTTCTACTAACTGAGCTTTGTATTTATCCACTTTTCCTTCTGCATTCAACTTCTTTTTAAATACCCATTTTCTCACAATGGGATTTCTTCCAGTCGACAACTCCAATAGATCCCAAGCCTCATTATTATCCAAGGTTTCCATTTCTTCATCCATGGCCTTTTTCCAAAGATTTCCATCCTATGAATCCACTGCCTCTCTGACAATTCTAGGATCATAATCAATAATAAACAAAGCAAAATTTGAATGCAAATAAGATGGAGTATACCTTTCCGGTAACCTTCTTTCTTGAACCGATCTCTTCAATACTGGAGTATGAGGATCTTCTTGTTCTGATTCTCATTCTTATGTAGAGTCTGATTCATCATCCTTTAAATCTAACTCTATTTTCTTTGGTTCTTCCTTACTTGGTAGGATTTCATGTTTAACAACATCGTTTATTTCTCTAAATACCACATCTCAGCCATACACTACCTTCTTAGTTTTTGGGTTCCAAAGCTTATAACCTTTGAGACCATCGTTATATCTAATAAAGATACACTTTTCAACCTTCTTATCTAGCTTACTCATGTTTTCCTTTGGAACATGAACATATGCACCACAACCAAATACCTTAAGATGTGTGAGAGAAGGTTTCTTACCAATCCATACCTCTTGTGGAGTCTTGTCATCCAGTGTTGATGAGGGTGATTTGTTGACCAGGTAACATGCAGTACTCACTACCTCTGCCTAGAATTCTTGCCCTAACCCGACACCATCGAGCATGCACCTTGATTTTTCCATCAGTGTCTTGTTCATCCTTTCTGCAACTACATTCTGCTGAGGCGTATATGGAGTAGTCTTATGCCTTGCTATACTGCTCTTCTTACATAATTCTTCAAATTCATTCCCGTAGAACTCTCTGCCATTATCTACCCTCAACACCTTAATTATTTTCTTAGTTTGATTCTCAACAAGATCCTTAAACTCTTTAAACCTGTCAAAGACTTCAAATTTCTTCTTGAGGAAATATATCCAAGTATTCCTCGAGAAGTCATCTATAAATGAGACATAGTACATAGATTTTCCCAATGATGGGACCGATACAGGTCCAAAAACATCATTGTGAACTAGTTGTAAAATTCCTTCTGCCCTCGATGCACTAGAGGGGAATCTTACCTGATTATGCTTCCCATATACAAAATGTTCACATAAATCAAAATCCAGAGAGCAGTTAGACATACCTTCAACCATACCTTTACGTGTAGTAGTCGAAGACCCTTCTCTCCGATATGCCCCGATCTTTGATGCCACATCATAACCTTTTTCTCTAGAGACTATAGGAGGTATTTCTTCTTCAACTCCAATATCAGGAACAATGGAACTATTACACCCATCACTATTAGTGCTTCCTTGCATCTTATACAGAGTTCCAAACCGAACTCCCTTCAACAACACCATTGCTCCTCGAACCATCCTGCAGGTTTCCTTTTCAAATATTGTTTTTACCCTTGCATCATCCAATTTTCTTACAAAAATCAAATTTCTGGCCGATCCTGGGATGTGTAGAACACCAGGTAGTGTTCTAATCCTTCCATCTATGAGCCTCAACTTGGCTTTTCCTCGACGTATGATTTTGGTTGTCGAGTCTTCACCTAGGAAAACATTACCTCCATCATACCTTTCGTATTCACGGAACCACTCCCTGTGGGGAGTCATATGAAAGGATGCACCCGAGTCAACCAACCATTCCTCATGATCTACATGTGTTCTTGAACAAGCCAAGTACACATCCCCTCCTTCCTTAGAGGTCTTTTCTTTTTTAGAAGGAGATTCTTCAGATCCCTTCTTTTTCGCAAATTTGGATCTACACTGCTTCTTGCAGTTCCCTTCTTTTCCACATCTCCAACATACCTTTACAAACTTTCTGGGAGATTTAGATTTACCCTTAGACCTAGATATCCCACTTGAAAACTTAGATCTATTTCTTTCCTGGGAGCGTCCTCTTGCAAATAATGTGTCTGTGCTCTGTCCTTCCATATTCTTCCATGTCATCTCCTCCGACAACAAGGATGAGACCACTTCATCAAACTTCAAGGCGGTTTTAGTACTACTTATGGCCACAACTAAAATATCCCATGAGTCTGGTAAAGAACACAATAAACTGATACACTTATAGTCATCTGAAACTTTAATCTCAACAGATACTAACTGACTTACCACAATATTGAACGCATTCAAATGATCTGCCACCGAGTCTCAATCTCTCATCCTCAGGTTATACAACTTCTTTCTCAAGATTAGTTTATTTACTAGGGACTTAGAATGATACAACTTCCCCAACTTATCCCATAAATCCTTGGTTGTAGCTTCCTCCGACACATTCAATACTACTAAATCTGAGAGACACCGTTGAATTGTGCTCTTCGCTTTCTGATCAAAATTTTTCCAGTCATATGTTGAAGTTCTTGTAGGTGTAGTACCTGGATCTACCGCGATCCATTGATCTCTGTCCACCAATAAATCTTCCATCTTGAGCTTCCACAACTCAAAACTTTGCCCATTAAACTTCTTGATCTCCATTTTCGAATTGCTAGCCATTCCTTTTCACCTGAAAAATCAATATCAGAGATCTCCCATTGTAACAAGGATTATCACAGTCTCGAGCCAAACCCTTGACCACAAAGGCGTCCCCCTAAAGCCAACAAAGATATGATATGAAATGTCGATTTTAACATTGTACAATATTTACTGCAAACAGATTTTCAGTAAAAGAATAAAAAATATACAATGGCAAATACAAACATTACACAGAGATTTTTCCCCTGGAAACCCAAACCGAGAAAACCAACATATTTTATATTCATTCACAGTGATACATTGTTTACAATACAATATACATATAGGGGCCAATGACACCCAAAACCCTAACCCAATGACCTGGATTAGTCAACAACCTTAATTCCTTAACTGGAAATAGAAAACCATTGGCAAAAAACCATGTGTCGAAAAACTTCCCAACAATGGACACAAAAATTGAGGCAACACGAAAAACAAGGAAAAAATGTGACACGTTTCCTGAGGGCCCCCCCTCAAACCCCCCTGCGCTCCCGGCACAACACAAACACTACTACCGTGATGAAAGAAATTTCTTTCTGAATTGAGACTCCTTCTCTGATAGAAATGTGCCAATTTAGCTTTTAAGCAAGAACGCATGAATTTTCAACTCATAATCCATCAAGACCATTAAAAGATGAATGTGATAAATAAAGAAAATGTTATATCTTCCCTCACAGATGATAAACCCCTTAATAACTATTAACATAAAATGTCATTTTTCTTTAATTGAGGATATGGGCATACCTTTATAATCATATTTGCATTAAGGAGAAACCAGAATTTCAGACCAAGGAATATACTTCACCCTTTTGGTTTTAGACCAACATTCTCCTTTTAATGGTGCATTCACCATTAAAAGTTCATGCGAAAGCTTTGGTGACCTGTGCATTATGACCATTAAACATGCGCACAAAATTTAACCATCCAACCTTCTCAAAAGTTGGAAAATAATCTTCCTGAGCTTCAATAATCTCGACAATGAGTTTTACCCTAGAAATCATTCCCATCTTAACAACAATTTACCATACTACAGTTCGGAAAACCCTCACTAACAGACCCTCGCTTGCGAATGAATGAAAACAGAGTTTCAATTCTTGAAGCAAAACCTTATTTCGAGGAAGAGACAACATAGGTGATAACTCATGCATACAGAGATACAACTCAATGCTATACGTGGACGCGAATCAATGCACTTCGGGAAATGAGTATTATTCGTATGCATGTTGCAAGGACCTTGAATTAATGTTCCATTACTTCATTTCAATTTATGATGTTCGGGTCAAGCCTAACGTACCACAACAAAATATTAAACAATTGTTTGTATATCGTGAAAATCAAAGTTATGGTAGGCCAAGTAGGATTTCAATAGATTATGATAGATCATGGTTTAGAGCATTGGTTTTAAAATCAACAATAAATAATAAAAAAATGTAGGTTGTCAAATATTGTAGCTCTTTGAAATAAGAAGAAATCATAAAAAATATGTGCAATAAAAACATTTGAAAACCAACATTTTAATCAAAACCTTTATCATCCAAAACAAAAAAAAAATCATTAATGATTGAATGAAATTCAAAGAGGTTAGGAGTATGTCCAAAATTCTCAAAATTGAAAACATTATTTAAGTAAAATAAAAAATCATTTTTCAAAAATGAAGAAAGAAGGGTTCCAAATCTTTACTTATAATACAAAATTTGGGAGGTTGTTATTGTAATGATCCCAAGCCAAATTCTTTCTTGGAATCACTAACCACTACTAATTTATTGAGTTATTAAGTGCATACAAGATTCATCAACACATGGAGATCACAATATATTCAAGATG
>JZKD02S2224212.1:0-14589 GCA_000966675.3 Picea glauca
TCAAAGTTCAAGGTTTCCACGCAAATAATTTTCTTATCATCCATATCATTATGCAATTCAAAATATTTCTCTATTTGGTTCACTTGAGTAAAGACCTATGTCCCATCAAAATTCTTTAATTCAATCTTGGGAAATTCAAATTTAGGACCCCACTATAAGTAACTCCAATGTTAGAGTTAAATCCACTATAAAAGATCTTATTATTTTTAGCAGGTTGTTCAATCCGAATACTACCTTCATTTTCTTGAGTTCCTTGCATTTTGATATCTCCTTTAGAGAGTGTATCATCTAGAACATGAGACATCATGGAAGACAAGGAATTTTTCAATTCCTTCCTATATTTTTCTGTATTTTTATCCATATTATTTTTCATGTCATCCATCTTCTTATCTATCTTATTTTCCATTTCGTCCATATTTATTTTCATCTCCTTCTTATCCGCATTCATATTATTATCCATATTGTTTTTAATTTCATAGTTTCATCCATCTTATGTTCCATTTGTTCCCTATTTCCAGTGATCCTCTTTTCCATCTGGTGATAAATCTCATCAATTTCAACTTGGGTCATCGTTCATATTTCTAAAGGTTTAGTTGGTAAAGTGAACTTTGGAGTCATGTAAGAAAATGATAATTATCCTCTTTTTCTTATTTATTATAAACTTTGAATCACTAAAAACAAATATGCCAATAAAATGTTATGCCAATTATAATTTACATACATTTTAATCCCTTAATTTGGAGTGTGTCCTCCTAGCCAACCTTCCTTCTGATGTATTTTTTAAATTTAATCCCTTTTCATTCTAACAATTCGATTTTTATTACTCTAAAATGTATTATCCATAATTCCATAGGTTTTACAAAAATTGGATGTGACCAGTGAAAGTTAGGGTAGCTTTCCCAATCCTTATTGATTATTTCCCTTTTTGGGAGAGAGAACTTGTAAAGAATGCCACATGTCCAATATTTAATACCTAAATGTAAAATTTATACCATAAATACTATGGATTTCCCTCCTTCGAATTCAATAGGTTTCATAGAATTTAGATCCTTTCTAAATAATATATGATTTCTTTACCCAAAGCACATGTTTGAGACCAGTTATAGGACTAGTCAAAATCTCTGTATTGCACATGGTATATCTCTGAAAGTATAATGATCCAGAAGCTAGAATTTTTACCAAAGATACATTTATATATATTGAAAATAAAATTTAAGCTTAATTTTTTGAATTATCTAAGAAAAAAAATTATAGTGAAAATTCTAAGATGACTTTCTTCGAGAATAAAAACCCTAGAATTAATTCCCCGATACCAAAGGTTATGATCCATTGCCTTAAAAATGATAAAAATTCCATGATTACATTCCACTTTGAGGTGGAAGCCTCCTTTTACAATATATCAAATTCAAAATACAATATGAGATGAGATAAGATGATCCTAAGACTAAGTCTCCTTGTTATATATATAGGATACAAATGGTACAATTGTAATTAAAGGGTGCAATAAAGGGTTCTAGCCAATGTACAAATATAACACTAGAAATGTAATAATTCAATATCTAAGGCCTAATAAGTGGTTTTATACATAGCATGACACCATGTATGGGGCATTTTCTAGGGATTAAAATTATCTCCAATATCATAGGGACTCCCCATAAGAAAAATATCACCATTGTACAAAAGAAGAATGATGACTATACTAGAGAGAATTGGTATGCCAGAAATATATTTTTTCAAATAATCTTTTAACTTTTCAGTGTAAATCTAGAAAAATGGTAGGGGACAAGGGAAAACCTTGCTTGAATCCTATATTGAAGTGAATTTATTTCAAACAACCCTTATTGTTCCTAAACATGGAAACAACATTCTCATACAACCTTACAACAATAGCCCTCAACTCGAAAGGAACATTTGGATCTTCCGACCTAATCCAAATTATTTTTCTAGGAATTGTGTAAAAAAAGTTAGATTACATTATTTAATAATGAAATATAACCATTAGGTTCTAGAGTATTGACCTCAGATGAATTAAAATTATAAACATTATTTTTCCTTTCCTTGACCAAATGTGGTGTTAATTGAATATATTCTACATCATTTATGTTTGTAAGTGTAGTTAATTTTTTCTTCAAAAATATTATTTTTTGATGTCTTAATTATGTTTCTCTCTTGAGTTTTCATGTCTTCTAATGATTTACATAGCTTTGTTGTATATGTACTAGCCATACTCCAAGTACTTCATGTACTCTTCTTTTTCTTCCACTGACCATTTTTTATCAGCAATGGACATGTATATAAAATTCAAAGTAAATTAAATTAAATTTGTATATACTTCCATCAAATTAAGATTTTTGAGAACAATTTTTGGTTCTTCTGATCTAACAAGTTTATTTTCAATGCTTGTTTTTGTTGTGTTATTTTCATCTAGATATTGTGTTTCCCTTTGAAATTTTCCCCTAGAAGAATAATGTGATAGTGTATGGTAAGTATGTGGTAGTTTTTGTTGGTAAAACTAACCATTACACTAAACCAACCATGAAAGACAAGAAAGATATAAGAAATAAATAAAATCAAATCACACATGGTACATATAGATTTTACCCTCCAAACCCAAAATCAGGAAAACCAACATTCCTTGAGAGTCTTTCTCTCTTCTTGTCTTATTCATTTATTGAATAAAGAGTTACATGAATAACCTTGGTGTACACCTAAGAAACAATCTCAATCGAGCTCTCTTTCTTTGTAGAATAACAACCCTACAACAAATTCATATTGCATCTATATGACCTTCACGTTTCTTTTAAATATGATCTTTTACCCTATTTCAACATGCCTTATTTATAGGATTTACAGGATGAAAAACCCTAATTCATGGTGCCCAAAAATAGTTACATATCCATACAAATTATTGTCTACAACCTTGTGAATTTCGTGATGTTGTTAAATTCAACTTCCATTCGGTTAATAACCAACTTCCCAATAGGTATCCATTTCATTACCACTAGACCTCCCTTCAACCACCTGATGGATGAACGTTTGACTTCTCGTTGATCACTTCAAATTAAAAATTCTAGTTGATCACTTCAAAATTGACTTAACTATCAAATCAACTTAAATTGTTGATCGACTTATCACTTGTTGGCACAAGGGCAGACCGAGGGTTTAGCGCTAACAACGCACCAACAAGCCCTAACTACTGGCCCTTTTTGCAACACCTGTGAAGCAAATGTAGTCTCACCCCAAGTAGATATAGAGGGTTGCAGGACACATGTGTCTACAACCAGAGGAAATGCAAAGTGGATCCAGGGAAACACTCTCACACAGATTTAGTTTTCCTTTATCTTTCTTAAGCCTACTGCGCAAGATATATCTCATATCTAACACAATATTTCATTAAAAGTATATCAGAGAACAGAAGAACACAACATCAATCACACACAACAACAAGATATACGTGGCTCACCCTCTCTCTAGGGCTACATCCACATAACTTTGTTTCTTGATATTATATAAAACATATAGTTTTTTCTACGCTATTATCTTGCAGATCTTTCTCTTTATTTGTCTTCTCCTCTTTACCTTCCTTGTGCACCCAGCTGCAGGGTTGATCTTTGCACCCAGCTTAAGATATTACAACACAGACTTCTCTCACCTCACAATACTTCTCTCTCAGCAATAACAACAATCACTCCCCATCCATAATCGAACCTATCCCCATTCCTCTTGACCTTTATTTATACATTACAATGACTCTCAAACAAACTCAAGCCAAAACCTAGGTGTCAAGACCCTAAATACCAAAACCATAGGTGTCTAAAACCCTAGGTAAACTTGACCCACGTTTTCAGGGCTTCACCAACTTGTCTTTCCTTCCTTCCCACAAAGTGATCCAAAGAATATACCAGTGTATTTTTTCGATTGTTGAGCTGTCCACAATCCATCTTTCTTTCTGATATGTTCTCGTCGATCTTCTCATCCAACGACTCACTCTCTCATACTTCTCTCCTTCTTTTCTTCTTCATTGTCAACTTTGACCTGATCTCAGTCGACGTGTCGTTCGCACATTTTGCATTTCTTCTTTTCCCTTCCATTTTCCTTGATTTTATTCCTTAGTCCATACCCAAGGACCAACACCACTTAATCAATCCACTTCAAGTAGTCAGTTAAATGAATTCTCTTTCACTGCAAATAATATAACAACCCAACATTCTCCCACTTTTTGTCCTCTTTGTTTATACAGAAAAACCTGAACTTTTATTCACATACCCAAGGAACTAATGATCGTTTCTTCTCCCCACCAAGATAATTTTACAAGACTCACTGACTTGGTCAAAGAGTCTTTTACTTTTTCCAATGTGTTTATAGTTTCGAGCAACACCTTCTTTCTTTCCACCATGTCTCTTAAAAAATGGTATTGTATATCAATATGCCTTGTCTTGGAGTGGTAAGTTGGGTTGTTTTCTAGAAATATTTCACTTTGAATGTCATATTTTATCTTCATATATTTCTTCTCATATCCAATCCCTAAACCAATTCAATGCAGCCATACAAATTATTTTATTTCGTGAGTGGTTGCCATGTATTGAGATTCTATTGTTAATAATATTATGATCACACATCACTTACTCATCGATATGATTTCTCCATTGAACATCTTGAAGACATACCCACTGATTTACCTTTGTCAATATAGATCTCCAACCCAGTTGACGTCGAAAAATACATGCACATTTACTTCCTTATCATTTGTAGGTTTCCCTTGGTAGCATATATCATTTTCCATTGTTCTTCAAAAATACATGAACACACTTTTGATAGCTTTCTACTGCTCTTTTATAGGTGTTGATATATATCTGCTCAATACTTCCACTGCATGATAAATGTACAAATCATCACATACATTATACTACCAACAACACTTGCATAGGAAACATGTGCCATGTCCTCTATTTCTTCCAATGTCTTTGGAAAATATTCAACAGTTAGTTTTTCTCTCATGAGAATTGGCACCTTCACCGATGTGAAATCTTGCATGTTGAAACACTTCAAGACTATTTCAATGTACGTTTTCTAATAAAACTATAGTTTTATAACTACCCAATCTCTCTTTATCTCCTTTCCCATAATGAAGTTTACTACACCAACATCTTTCATGCCGATCTGTAACAACCCTAGTTAAATGATTGCTTAAAGTTTATCAAGTATAATTAACTAAATGATTAACTGTCCTAATGTGTATTAGTTAAATGATGATTATTAATTAATTAATTAATTGTTTATTTATTTTTTAATATATGTTGATTAATTAATTAATTGATTAATTAACACATTTTGTGTTTGGATAACAAATTAAAGGCTTAATAACTTTTAAATTATTATTAGAAAACTTTACGTATGAAGGGAAATAAAATTGAATGGAGGGATAAGGTGGGTGGCATTAAAGGAATGTAGGAGGCGGGGAATGGCGGGAGGATATGAGGGGCCAGAGGCCATCATGAGAGGACTTGTGAAATTTTGGGAGAGGAAGCATTTTTTTGAGAGAAGGAATGTATTTTCTGTTTGGTATTTTTCTGGTTCGGTTTGGAGTTTGGGTGAACTATTACAGGGGTGCACCAGGTTGCTGGGAGTTTTGGGCTCAGGGGCTAGGAATCCTCATGGAATCCTGGAGCTGGGGAGCCAGATAGGCTCTGTTCCTAGTTGGCAGGGAGGAAAGATTTAGTTTTGGGCAGAGTTTGGACAGAGCAACAAAGAGGACAACAAGAGATAGGGGAATTAGCATCAGACAGAGGTATGCATTTATGTATTTTCATGAATATGTGGTTGTTACGTAATCTTATTTTCATGTTGTTAATAAATCTAATTTATGCTGAATAATAAATCATTATAAGTTATGATTAAATTGTACAGGATATAATTTTTTTTTTTTATTCATTATTTTAGCTTGTGTTTTACAAGGCTCTGTGGGGAAAAATACCTTACACATGGTATCAGAGCCTTGGTTTAAAAACTTGGACCAGGGCCTACCCACCTACCCAATTTAGGAATGGAACTGTTCCCACCCAGAAATGTAAACAAACCTAAATAATCTGTATAGGGTAAATATATATATATATTGAAAGAAGCCCAAGGCCCTGAAACCCTTAATTAGATATAAACCTGGGCCAAGCTCTAGTGACGCAGCCCTCCCTCAACCCGTGGGTCAGAAGGTCTATGTCCTCAGGATTTTCTCTCTTGTCGGCCCGAAGAACTCTTAATAGCTCTTCTATTTCCCTATCGGGAAATCTACACCCACAATTTACCTCGTGAAATACCCCTTGTACTTGGGAGATCAGCCTTCGCACCTTCGTAAATCCAATGCTCAAGCACCCTGTCTCCAAATACCTGAAACTCGAGAACAGTCAATGCTGACCTTGTTACTTTCCCCTTTGGACTTCTCCCTATCGTGATTTCGACGATCGCGATTTCGAGCGATTCACCTCCTCGACTCTTGAATCCCAATATACCAAAACGCCGATGCACTCGTGCGGTTGAATTTTCAACACCTTCCACCCCATTGAGATTTCAGACTTCGCGACATCGCAAATCTTGATGCAATGTGTTCGAAACTTCGACCCATGAAATCCCAAAATGGTCTACGAAGTTTGAATACATGTCGGTAGTGCGCCACCTATCCTCCTTGCTGAATATCCTGGCCCCACACCATCCTTTTAGCCTTCGGGACTTCGCGTTTCGTGATATCATGATTCCTGTTGCAACGATTACGGGACTTCCACCCACAAAACCCCAAAATAGGGATCCGCTTGCAAATCCAACAACCCTTGTGGCTCGGATCTATGGTCCTACTCCTCCTGAGCTTAGAACCTTTTGGAATACCCATGGTAACCCTCTTTCTCTTTCATGAGATCTGACGGCTCACAGAATCTCGCGAATCCTCCTTATAGAATTTCGACCGTCCGTTCTCCCTCTGAGAATTTGTTCCCCTGCGGTCCGACGTCACTACACCTTCCTTCAGACCTTCTGGGTACTTGGCCTCTTCCTTCCCTCGACTCCTTCGAAGGTCCAAATCCTTTAGAAACTTTTCCATGGCTTTCCAATCCTTCAGAAATTCTCCTTCTCGCACTCCTTGCAGCAGATTTTCAAACACTTATAAGTGTTTGAATTTTCTTCGACTCTGCGCACACCTGCAGCAGCAGTCTCTAAATTCCTTACTCAGATTCGCAACTCTGAGACTTTGCTTGGCCTGCGCACTCCTTGCACATCTCCTGCATCTAACTTCGATTTTGTGTGAATGAGAACAAAAGCTAACTGTCTGAACCCTTTGTCAACGCACTCCTTAAGGACAATTCAACTGCACTCCTTGCAAGAAATATCTCACTCAGATAGAAAAACAATTGAAACTCATTCTACTAACCCTCAGACTTCAAACTAAGAACATGAAATCATATACATAGAATATAAAGAAAATGTACAATAGGAAGTAAACATTCATGAACATATCAATCAACATACATACACAGAGAACAACACAACGCCATGAATTTGAATCAACTTCCTTCTATTAATTCAAGGATCTGTATATGGGTGTTCTTACACAGCTCTCTGCATGCTCTTGCTCTCTCTTCTTCCTCTCTCTCTAATGTTACAATGATACAAGTGAGGGTGTCTATATCTGTTTTCCCTCTTTCCTCCTAAACTGACTAATCTGCACATTAATTCCTATCTACTTTCATTTAATATCATAACTGCCTCCTATCTACTAAGGACGAGAGCGAATCGCTCAAGGTCTGTTTACATTTACAAGTGCGCCTTCATTTAATTACCACATTTAAGGTTGGCACATTAACTTCAAGGGAATTTCAAAATTTGCGTTGGCTTGTCCAGCTGTCCGGTGTCTCCGCACTGGCTCGCTTGATGTTGGCGATGCTCCTGCATCATACTCCGTCACTTGAAAATTTTCATGGGCTCCTGTCCATGAGCTCGTGCACAGTCTGTCCATGCCTCTATATCTCTGATTCATTCTCCCAGCTGGCATATTCAACTGGATGGTCTTTCCACTTGACCAAATACTCAAAATATTCCTTTCGCCTAGTCTTTCTGCTCACTCTTTTGTCCAGTATGCGCTCCATCTGCGGCTTTTCTGCAACTGGCATCTGCTTTCACCATTGAATCTCATCTTGTTCATTACTTGTTCCTTCTTCCTCATCTTTATATGGGTACAAATCCGAGACATTGAATATCGGAGAAATTCCGATCCCATCTGGTAATTCAATCTTGTAAGCATTTGCCCCAAATTTCCTCAAGACCTTGCATGGTCTGATTTTATTCATCTTGAGTTTGTTATATGTTCCTTTCAGGAACCTTTCCTTCCTCAGATATGCCAGAATCAAGTCACCAACTTAAAATTGAAGTTGTCTTTTGTGTTGATCTTCTATGCATTTATACTCCTGACTTGAACTCTGCAATCAGTCCTTCACGTGACTGTGAAGTTCCTTCATTGCCTCTGCGAAATCTTCTGCACTCACGCTCCTAGTTCCATTCAGTTATGAATCCCTTAACTCAAAAATCCCTCTCGGCTACATGCCATAAATAATCTAAAATTGACTCTGTCCTGTGCTCCTATTAATTGAGTTGTTATATACAAACTCTGCCTGTGGTAGTATATTGTCCCACTGGTTGTGGTGTTCTATCACCAAGCTCCTCAACAAGTCTCCCAGACTCCTGTTCACCACTTCAGTTTGTCCATCCATCTGGGGATGATAAGCTGAACTAAATGATAAGTTAGTTCCCATCTTCTTCCACAATGTCCTCCAAAAGTGTCCTACGAACTTTGTATCTCTATCTGAAACTATGCTTCTTGGTAATCCGTGAAGTCGAATGACTTCATTGAAAAACAGGTTCGCAATGTGTGTTGCGTCACTGATTTTCTGACATGGGATAAAGTGTTCCATTTTGGAAAATCTATCCACTACCACAAAGATTGAGTCAAATCCTCTTTGTGTTCTTGGCAATTCCAATATGAAATCCATGCTGATTTCATCCCACGGCTTCTCAGGTATAGGCAATGGTTGATAAAACCCTGCATTCTGCCTCCTTCCCTTCGAATGCTAACAAATCCTGCATCTGTTCACAAGTCTCTTTACCTTTGATCGCATCCCTGGCCAAAAATATGACTCGTTCACCTTTGCGAATGTATTGTCATGACCGAAGTGCCCATCCAATCCTCCACTGTGTTTCTCCTTCAGTAGATTCTACCTCATGGAGAATTTCGGAATACAAAGCCGATTTCCCTTGAACAACAATCCTTCCTGGATCATGTATTCTGCCCACTAGCTTCTATCTCTAGCAATTGGATTCTCAACTGCTTCATACACTTCCTTAAAATCTGGATCGTCAACGTACATGTTCCTGAGATCATCAAAACCCAATGTTTTGAATTTGAACTCCTGCAATAGCAAACACTTCCTGCTCAAAGAATCAACAACTTTGTTAGCAGTACCAGAAATATGTTTAATCACAAATGAAAAATTTTGCATATACTCAACCCATTTTACATGTCTCTGATTCAACGTCTCTTATTGAGTCACAAACTGCAATGCATGGTTATCACTGTATAGGACAAACTCCTTTGGAATCAAATAGTTCCTCCACTTCTTCAATGCCGAAAAATAGAATAAAATTCCTTATCATATGTGGAGTACTTCACCTTCACTTCATTCATCTTCTCGCTGAAGTATGCCACTGGCCTGTCTTCTTGACTCATTACCACTCCTATTGCAAACCCGCTTGCATCGCATTTCACTTGAAATGTTTTTCAGAAATCTGGCAACACCAGAACTGGTTGTTCCGTGATCTTCTGTTTCAACAAATTGAAACTCTTTTCAGCCTCTTCTTTCCAGTGAAAATATTTATGTCTTTTCTTCACTGTGTCCATCATGGCTTCACTAATTCCACTGAAATTCTTGATGAATTTTTGGTAGAAACTAGCTAGTTCGTGAAAGCTTCTCACCTTAAAGATGTTCTTCAGTGATGGCCAATTCTTGATCACTTCCACTTTATCTGGATCCATCCTCAATTTATCTGCAGAAATGACAAATCCCAAATAAATGAGTTCTGTCTTCATGAATGAATATTTCTTCATGTTTATTAACAGCTTCTCCTGCTTTAATTTCTTCATCACTGTAGCCAAATGCTTCAGATGCTCTGCCATTGTTTTACTGAAAATTAGTATGTTATCCAAATACACGATGAAAATTTTTCCGATGAACTACCTCAGGACTTCGTTCATCAACCTCATAAAGGTACTCGACACATTTGTTAATCCAAATGGCATAACAAGCCATTCATATAAACCTTCATTGGTTTTGAATGATGTCTTCCATTCATCACCTTCTCTCATGCGGATTTGATGATAACCACTTTTCAAATCAATCTTTGAAAAATACTTTGCCCCACTCAAGCAATCCATCAGATCATCCATCCTCGGCAAGGGAAATCTGCACCTGATGGTTATCTTTTTAATCTCCCTTGAGTCAGTACACACCCTCCAGCCTCCGTCTTTCTTTGGACTGAGTACTGTTGGAACAACACATGGGCTAAATCTTTCTCTGACCAATCATTTGTCCAACAAATCATGGACTTGTCTTCTGACCTCTTCATTCTCTTGCGGCGTCAATATATACGCGACTTTGTTTGGTAAAATGGCTCCTGGTATGAGATCAATATGATGAATCACACTTCTGATCGGTGGCAATGAATGAGGTAATTCATCCACTACTATATCAGCGAACTCTTCCAGTAGTTCCTGAATTTCTTCTGGTAAATCATCAACTCTTGTGCTGGTCAAAAAAATCTTCGGTTTCCTGACCACAATGAATTGTAGTTCTTCTTTCTTCTTTACCTATGTAAGAAGATCCTTCCCACTCATGAGAAGTACAATGTTACTTACTTCAGGTTTCACTTCCTTATCCTTGATTGGAAGCAACATGTGAGTTCTCCCATTTTTCTCTAGGGTGTATGTGTTCATTCTCTCATCATGAATCACATTTCTGTAATATTGCCATGGTCTACCCAGCAATAAATGACAAACATCCCTAGGAATAACATCACACAAGATCTTATCATTATATCCTCCTATCTTGAATTAAACTAAACACTGTTTAGTGACAGTTACTTGATGTCCTTTTTGTAACCAAGAAATTTTGTATGGGCCCGGATGATCAATCGTCTCCAGTTCCATCTTTTCTATCATCTTGGTTGAAACGAGATTATCAGTGCTTCCACTGTCTACAATGACCTTGCATACCCTGGCCCTAGTCTTGCAATCAATCTGGAAAATCCTATTCCTTTGGACTAAACTCTCCACCTCCTTCTCTGGTGTCAAAAGAGCTTTTCGCATCATCAATGATCTTCCGCCTTCAACATATTCTGCCTCAACATCCCGCCTTTGTGCTTCGGTGATGTGAGCTTCTCCTCCTTCTTTATTTTTATCTAGACACTCATAATACTTGTGCCCATTCTTTCCACATGTGAAGCATTTTATCACTCCACCTCTTCCTCCTCCTCTACCTCTAGTATGAGGAAAAGTGTTGTTATCAAGATACTCTCCTCTCTGCTCGGTATACTTCCCTCTCTGTTAAGCATATTGTCCTCGCTGTGAGGTTCCATCTCTCTCAGTTCGAGTTTGAGGTTTCTTCTAGTCTTCCTTGGGTTTTTGGTTTTTATCCTGGGTAGTTGATTTGCCTCTGGGATGACTTCTGCCTCTACCTCTTTGACTCTGCTTTCGGCTCAGCTTCTCTTCATCTTTCAGAGCCAATTGATAGGCATCTTCCACCATTTAGATGGTTAACATGCTCATCTCATCCTGGATATCATATCTCAGGCCATTCATGTATCTGGCAACCTTTTCATCATCGCTTTTCCGATGACCTTCCCTGTTGTTCAGCCTGTAGAATTCTTCAGTGTATTCCTTCATTGTCATCAACTTTTGTCTCAGGTTCTGCATCCTTCGAAACAGAGTGATATAATAATCCCTGGGGATGAATTTTTCCTTCATATTCGCAATCATCCTATCTCAGCTTTTGATCTTCTGCTTGCCTTTGCAGCGTCTGTTAGCTTGTAGTTCATCCCACCATAATGTTGCATGTCCTTTTAATCTTTTGACAGCATGCTTGACTTTCTTGTCCTCTTTGACATCTACATAGTCAAAGTATGTGTCCAGAGCTCTAATCCAATCTAAAAGATCCTCTGCATCCAAGTTTCCCTCATAAACTAGAATGTCCATTTTCTCTCTTGCACCCATTCTTGCAATAGCTATAATCAAATGTTTGTTTGCTACATCCTCAGTTGCAACTTCTTCTTCTTCATTTCCAACATCGTCTTCATTTTCAGAATCAGTAAGATCCCTAGCAGTGACTATATGCCTTTGTGTTGTTTCCATGTCTTTGAGTCTAGCTCGTAGATCACGCATATCTCTCTCCATATCTAGATTTTGCATCTGCCTGCCCCTTATTCTCGACATTTCCCTCTCCTCTTGCAGGTCGGGTGACTGTCTATCTCTCCTTCTTGGTGGCATGATGAGTCCTCCCTTTTTCTTCCTGCCTCTCTTTTCCTGAAATATGCAAGCAAGAGTTTAGCTCTGATACCACACCTGACGGAACCCTCCCTCAACCCGCGGGTCGGAAGGTCCACGTCCTTAGGATCTTCTCTCTTGTCATCCCGAAGAACTCTTAACAACTCTTCCATTTCCCTTTCAAGAAATATTCACCCACAATGTACCTCGTGAAATCCCCCTTGTACTTGGGAGATCATCCTTTGCACCTTCGTGAATCCAATGGTCAAGCACCCTATCTCCAAATCCCCGAAACCTGAGAACAGTCAACGCTGACCTTGTCTCTTTCCCCTTCGGACTTCTCCCTATCACGATTCTGGTGATCATGATGTCAAGAGAATCACCTCCTCGACTCCCGAATCCCGATATACTGAAACACTGATACACTCACGGTGTTGACTTTTCAACCCCTTCCACCCCGTCGGGATATCAGACTTCGCGGCATCGCGAATCCTGATGTAATTTGTTCAGAACTTCAACCCATGAAATCCCAAAATAGTCTACGGAGTTTGACTCCGTGTCGATAGCGACACCTATCCTCCTTGCTGACTCTCCTGGCCCCACACCATCCTTTTAGCCTTCGGGACTTCGCGTTTCATGATATCGTGATTCGCGTTGCAAGGATTACGGGACTTCCACCCACGAAACCCCGAAATAGGGATCCGCTTGCGAATCCAATGGCACTTGTGGCTTGGATATATGGTCCTACTCCTCCTGAGCTTAGAACCTTTTGGAATACCCATGGTAACCCTCTTTCTCTTTCATGAGATCTGACAGTTCACGGAATCTCGTGAATCCTCCTCAGAAAATTTCAACCGTCCGTTCTCGCTATGAGAATCTGTTCCCCTGCGGTCCGACATCACTACGCCTTCCTTCAGACCTTCTGGGCACTTGGCCTCTTCCTTCCCTTGACTCCTTCGAAGGTCCAAATCCTTAAGAAACTTTTCCACGGCTTTCCAATCCTTCATAAACTCTCCTACTCACACTCCTTGTAGCAGATTTTCAAACACTTCCAAGTGTTTGAATTTTCTTCGATTCTGTGCACACCTGCAGCAGCAGTCTCTAAATTCCTTAATCAGATTTGCAACTCTGAGACTTTTCTTTTCCTGCACACTCCTTGCATGACTCCTACACCTAACTGCGATTTTTCGTGAATGAGAACAAAAGCTAACTGTCTGAACCCTTTGTCAATGCACTCCTTGCGGACAATTCAACTACACTCCTTGCAGGAAATCTCTCACTCAGATAGAAAAACAATTGAAACTCATTCTACTTCCTCTCAGACTTCAAACTAAAAACATGAAATCATATACACAACATATAAATAAAATGTAAAACAGGAAGTAAACATTCATGAGCATATCAATCAACATACATACACAGAGAACAACATGACGCCATGAATTTGAATCAACTTCCTTCTATTAATTCAAGGATCTGTACATGGGTGTTCTTACACATCTCTCTGCATGCTCTTGCTCTCTCTTCTTCCTCTCTCTCTGATGTTACAATGATACAAGTGAGGGTGTCTATATCCGTTTTCCCTCTTTCCTCCTAAACTGTCTAATCTACACATTAATTCCTATCTACTTTCATTTAATATCATAACCGCCTCCTATATACTAAGGACGAGAGTGAATCGCTCAAGGTCCATTTACATTTACAAGTGCGCCTTCATTTAATTTCCACATTTAAGGTTGGTGCATTAACTTCAAGGGAATTTCAAAATTTGCACTGGCTTGTCCAGCTGTCCGGTGTCTTCGCGCTGGATGGCTTGATTTTGGCGATGCTCCTGCATCATCTAGCTCCAGCCCCACCTAACCTGCAAGCCAAGCACACAATTATTTTTCTTATATATAAATAGATATATATACATATAAACAATACACACATTGAAAATGAAATGGTATAATGTTAGACAAGTGGAAAATGTTAAATCAATTTTAACACTTTCTTTTAACACATTGGATATATATACATAT
>JZKD02S2224223.1:11409-23662 GCA_000966675.3 Picea glauca
AGGAGCAATATTTTCATCATCTTTCTTGTTTGGTACTTCAGACTATTTTTCCCATGTCTTCTTATTTTGTTTGTTAGGGTTTCCTATTTTTAGGGATTGCATTGGTAATCTACATTCTCTATTTTTATGACCATATTTGTTTCATTTTTTACATTCAATATTGAAGTTTTGCAAAGGGGTAAATGATTTGTAGTTTCTCTTTTCTGTATTGTACCTATTGTTCTTATATATTTGGAAATTTATGTTATTGTATTGTCCATAATCTTTGCATTGTAATTCCTTATGTCCAAAATTATTGCAAGAGTAACAATATCCATTGAAGAGATATTTATTAGGGGGATTCCTTCTGGTGATTGTATTATTCCTGTCATTTTTTACTTTAGTAGGGAATGTTGATTTTTGTTTATGTGGAATAATGTTCAATGGTATCATATTTTCCTTATTACCTTCTCTTATTGAGGAGCCCTTTAGAGAACATGCATAACTAATTGGTCTTTTGACAAATCCTTGTGATGTAGAAGTTGAGTCTTGGGTGTATTCCAAACCAGTCTTGTTGTTTGGTGACCTTTGACTACTGAGAATTTCATCCAAGATCTTTGAACTATTTCCAAAGTTTGATCTCCTCTTTCCTTTCTCAAGTTCACTTTTTAACAGCTTAATCTCATCTTCTAGTTTCTCACATGCTTGTTTTTTGTCACTAAGTTGTTTTAAAATGTTTTCTTCAGTTTTATTACATTCCAAGAGCTGGGACTTCAAATGACTGATTGTCTGTTTTGACTCCTTGAGGGTTTTGGAAACTTCCCTCTCTCTTGATTTAGTAGCTTCTTTAATCTCTAGAAGCTCTCTTCTTAGTACCCTGCTTTGTTTTTTAGTTTTTCCTAGTTCTTCAATTACACTAAGGATTTGTTCTTCGAAGTTCCCTTGTTTTTCATCTTCTGAATGTTTATCATCTTGATTTTTCATTGCCATAAACAACAACTATGAATCTTCGTCTTCACTCATGTATGAAGAGTTTATATCTTCTTTAGAGTAGAAGTTTTTCTTTTTCTTATAAAATTTCTTCTTGTATTAGTTTTCCTGGTTGTGAACTTCTTCATCATTTTCCTCCTGTATGGTATAGGGACATTTGTTAGCAAAGTGTCCAATTATGCAATAGTTGAAATATTTGAAAGGTAAATTTCCTTTATATTTTCCAAATCCTTTCTGGAGTTTCTTTATAAAGTTGGCCTCTTCTACATCTGATATATCTGATAACTTATCATTGGTCTTTTGCTTCTACGTCATATTTGTCTTAGATGATTTAAAGGTTGTTTCATCTTTTGTTGATTTATCATTCCCTATTATCATTTCATACGCTGTAAAAAATCCATGAAGCTAATCAACTGTGAGTGTGTTTAGATCAGATCTATCTTCAATTGTAGAAATATTTGTATCACATCTCATAGGTAATGACCTTAGTATTTTTTTCACAATAGGTTTATCTATAATTTCTTCTCCTTCCACTTTGATTGAGTTAACCACTTCATATACCCTATGAAAGTACTCAACAATATTTTATTTTTATTTCATTTTAGATTTTCAAACTGAGTTCTATAGGTCTATAGTTTGGCTTCCTTGACTTTGTCATCTCCTTCATATACAACCTCCAACTTGTCCTAGATTTCTTTGTCTGATTTACAATGCATAACCTTCACACATATAGAATTAGTCAACCCTCCTAGAATTCCATTGACTTCTCTTGAGTTGTCATTATATATTTTCTTTCCTGCAACATCTTTGGGTGGAACAGTTGGTGCAGTGTAACCATCTACAACAAATTGCCAGATATCAAAACCAAGAGCCAACATATGGAGTTTTTCATTCTTATTTTCCATAGAGCATAGCCTCCTCCATTGAACAATGGTGCTTTGTTGTTAGACATTCCCTCTTGTTGATCCATCTTTGGCATCTACCTTCCAGTTGTTAGACTATGATGAAGGCACCCTCTCTGATACCAATTGTTGGAATACTGAGAGGGTGGGGGTGAATGAGTATGCCCCCTTCTTAACAATTAACAGTTACTTTTTATATTTTATTGATCACCACAATAAATCAAATATTAATTGTATGCAAAATCAATTATATAAATATATTTAACATCAATTACAAGGTTTTATAAAGAATAGTGAAGGACACCAATCCTCTTTAGAGAACCAACTCTAGGAGACACAAATCCCCTTCTTTAGGGAACCAACCCTAGGAAGCACCAACTCCCTCGTATTTAGGGAACTAACCCTAGGAAGCACAAAATCCCTTGTATTTAGGGCACCAACCCTCGAAAGCTCCAACTCCCTTATATTTTACAATTTTCTTAGTAAGGATATGAATTCTTCCATGCTCCTCACTTCCACCCTCACTACATAAGAACCAATAGTTCTTCTTCTTGGAATCTGATTTTGTTTTTATCTTCTTATCTGGACTGCAGAGACACTTTCTTCTCACCACTCTTTCTCATTTATATACTCTTCCAACTGGTGTGAGCTATGAAACATTGTGTAACTTTGTTTGGACCATCTCACCTCTTCATTAACAATAATCTCGTTTCTTTTTCTTCATTCAAATATTAACTAGAATCCTTTTCAATTTAATGAAAATGATTTTCATTAATCTATCACAGGTATGGATTGATTTCATTTAACTTAATTTCATGTCTCTGTAAATATTACAGAAATAAAATTATGTAGAGGTGCTTCCTTCAAACCATTTACATATGACCATAGGCACAGGACCATGCGATTATTAATTTAAGTGATGCCTGTTATTTTGACCTTTTTTTATTTATTCCATACGACCGCAGGTGGTGACCGGGCGCTAAGACAAGCAATTTCTTGATCACTTATCAAACTCAATGATCATAGTTCTCATTTACTTCGAAATTTTGGCTATTCGTGGCTCCTGAATTCTGGAGTAGCAATTCCTCCGGAGTGATTACCTACCGAATAAGTCATAAAGAGGAGGTGACTACTTGTTGTCAATTAACACCTCCACTTACTCTATCCTTCCACTATTCTTGATCATCGATTGAGAATTCTCCCGAAGTAGATCAAGGGTTAGCGTTGACTTCAGCCTTTGGCGCTTCAAGTGATTTCTTCTTCACAGTCCTTCAATATTTCATAATTCATTTCACTGAAGTAGATCAGACTGTTGGATTTTATTTGCATGAGGAACGATTCTCATTCATTTTAGAACTTCGGGAATTTGGGTATTTGCTGGTGGTGAAACTTCTGAAGTACAAACTCCCGGAGTGACGCAACTTGTTGACGTGTCACTGAATGAGTGGATGCCACATGTCACTTAGATTCGTGACTTACGCATACCTAAAATTCTAAATGCACTTTGACACTTGTCATCATATGATTGTGCCATGTATCCTTGCTAATGTAATCTTGCTGATGTGGATATCCTCATGTGGCATATTTTCTTCTCTTGGATCTAACAGTTGTCCTAACTCCAGAAATGTATCTCAGATTGAAGGATGAGAGTGACTTCGGAACTTCAGCCTTCGGGTTAACTCATATGTTCTGAATCCTTTTTTTCCAAAGTGGTCAGCGCCAAAGTTGACCACTATTCTGATCCAACGACCATAATTGATTGTCCAGATATGATGGGCCTCCTTCACTTTGGAACTTTGGGGCTCTAGAATTCATCTTTGCTTATCCTATCCTTCTACTTTCCTTGATCCAACAGTCGAGAATGCTCTCAAAGAATATCAATGATTAGGGATGATTGTGGGGTCCTCAACTAGCACAATGTTTGAAACTATCATCAGGTTCTTCAATGGAAACTGCTCATTTGGTAGTGGAAGTGATGCCAACCGTAGATCTATTGGTGGGTTACCATTGACGGTTGGTGTGGATTATAGAACCATAACTTGCACACGGTTTATCTCATCGCCCAAACTCTGCAATTGAAGTTGTGTGATTGTTGGTGGATCAACCATAGTCATTGATCTTTGAATCAATGAGATCTGATGGTCTAGACTAATTGTGGGATTGGAAATAACACGTTGTTTAATTCTCCCTTCGTTCTCTACAATCAATCCCTTCCCTCGGTATGGCTCTTGCATGTCCAATGGTCATGACTTGATCTGATCATTGACTAGTCCTCCAATGGTCCTTCTCTTGTAATATGACGTTATAGACTAATTGCGGGATTGGAATTAACACATTGTTTAATTCTCCCTTCACGCTCCGCAATAAATCCCTTCCCTTGATATGGTTCTTACATATCCAATGGTCATGAATTGATCTGATCATGTTTCTGCAATGCACTTTACCTTCTGAGTTTCATGTGCGTTATCTCTTTTGATCTTTTGATCTTCAATCGCTAACCCTCCTGAGCTCTTAATTTGTTAGTCCTTCTGTAAATGGATTTTCTACTCTTTTCTCATACCAACTCATCATTATAACATAATGACATCGGATGTTGACATCATTGAAAATACATCAATGAAGATATGTCCAACAATATACTCTCCTACTATTCTGTTGTCTGTGTGGACAATCCCTCAACAAATGTTCTTCTCCACAACCGCAACATTTCAAGGGTTCTCTCCTTAGGTTTTCAGTCTTTCCTAGGGTGGCTCCAAAAGGTTTATTTCCACTCTGGGAGGGGAAATTATGTTGATACACACTTCTAGTAAGAATGATCATCCTAGAATATTTCCCATAGTTCTTAAATATTGACTATTTAAACCCCTTCTTCTTGAATCTTGAACTACTCTTCTTCTTCCAGTCCTCACGAGGTTCTATCTTACTCCCAAATTGTTCATAACAATACCTTTCCTTCTAGATAGTATCTTCTAAGGTATTTCGTTCGTCAAACTCAATCCTATCCTAGTAGGTCTGAGGTAACCCACTAATAAATCATTGCACTTTTACCTTTTCATCCTTTATGTAGGGTACATACCTCAACAGTTCAAGGAATTTATTGACATATTCCTCTATGGTGAGTTGTCCCAGTCTGAGTTCATAGAACTCTTTAGTCTTCCCATCAAAATATTTCTCTTACATATACTTCTTCTTGAAATATTTCTCAAACTGTTTCAATGACAATTCCTTCTCATGGATTCCTTTCACATTCCTAAGGTCTTCCCACCAAATGGAAGCCTTTCCATTCAGGTTGAAGATGGCTATTCGAGCCTTCGAGTTTTCAGAGTAGTCATGAACTCTGAAGTACTTATTTAAATGAAGAATCCAAGGTTCTTCCTCTTCCCCTTTCTCAATATCTCCATTGAAAGAGGGTGGTTTGGATTTATTGAACTCTTCAGGATCATGACTTTTGGAATACTTTGGCTTATTTCCTTTCCCTTGAGAATGTGAACTATATTTTCTGCTAGAAGATCCCTCGGAGTTGCCAGTTTCCTCTCTAGAGGAATATCTTGATGAGTGTCTCCTACCTCCAAGTTAGAACTTCCTCGAGGTACTCCTCCTAGTGTGGCCACTTATGGGACCATGTTTTCATATCTCAGGTGGACTTTGACTTCTTTGTATGTCGTTGGTCCACCTGACTAGTTGTGGGTCCATGCTGTAGCTACCTATGTATATCAGATAAACTCTACAACAAGACTGCATTGATTTCCATTTGTTTTTATTTCTCCTTTATCAATATCTCATTGTCGGCCTTGCAAATCTTTAATTCAACCATGAGGCTCTTTATAGTTTCATCCAAACTCTGAGGGGTTTCCACCGCCATCCTTTTGTCAGATTCTTTGTCTCTATTGTGGGATCCATCCCCCACTTCATGGTGCTTCACCATCTTGTATACTTGTAGTTTTCCCACGATATACATAATGCTTGAGTGTTGAAAAAACACTTACTGTTAGCCAACAATCTATTAGTTTATGAACAACACACAGTCCATATTTCTTAAATATACACACACAATAGAAAGTTTCATTCTTTTCTTCAGTAAAATTTTAACCAAACCCTTTAAGAAAGAGGTAACATAGGGTGTCACCCTTAAAAGTAATTTAAATATGGTTTTTACGCAACTCATCTATAAGCCCAAGTAGGCCAAGTGATGTAACCATGCTCTTATACAAATTTGTAACACACCTAACCCCTTAAAATATGTCCATGGGATTGGGCATCAAACCTTTTCTCTCCTTAACATATTGAATCCTCTGTTTGGGGTATTTATCCTCTTCTACTTACCCGTAGCATTCTAATGACTGCTAGCAGGCTCAAATCCAGGATTTGGGTTGCAAGTTATCACTTCCCAAAGTTCTTTGGGCATTCATTGGTTGAGGGCCACATGGTGTCCATGTGAATCCACATCACTCATATGGTCTCCAAGTTCCTTCATGCATGGTGGAAGTACATCCACCGTCTTCTCCCACGTATGGAATCAATCTCCATCTAACATGTAGGCATCTGACACGTGGGTCATCAGGAAATTTGACACTTTGGCACTGAATGCCCCCTTGTTGTCTCCACACAAGACCTTCGGGAGTCCCGAAATCTTGAGGTCCTATAAGCTTCCCACATGGATCTATCCTTTGGACCTTTTGGGTCTCTCTATAATGCTACACCCCAAATCCTCTAGATTCCTGATGTCTTGGACTCTGGGAGTTCTAGTCATGTCACCAACCACTTTGTCTCGGCAGGTATGTACCAGGAACTGACACGTAGTAGGGGTCAAGGTGACATGTGTCAAATTCTAATGGGTCTATAGGGTATGTGATACACACGAATCTAGGTGACATGTGGCATGTCAAATTGGGGTCCAAGTCACCCTGGGTGACATCACTGTGCCACATCACTCTGTACCTATAGCCTTCTAACATCATTCATATCTCACGGTCGAGATTCGGTCACGTGGATCCATATATCTATGACTCTTGTTACTTTGGGGATTCGGAGTTAGAGAATTTTGCAATGCAAACTCCTCTTTTCTCTCGGAGTGCCCAGTCTCCAGACGAAAGGATATAGTGCCACGCGTCCCCTATATATCGATGGTTGAGAGGGATCTTGAAGGATCCTTAGATCCATGGTCCACATTACTTCATGATGGGGGTTTGGATCCTAGTTTAGTCGGTAAGATAGGTTCATCTAACCACTAGTGAAAACACCCAATGTCAATCAACCTTCCAGGTAATCATAACTCTCGGTCACCTTTGGTTGGTTCATGACTATGAGGGCCGATAATAGTTCTAAGTCTTAGAATTCTGTATCTCTAAAGCCATAAGGAATTATCTCTCTTAGGCTCAATCTACGGTTCCTAGGTTTTGGTCATATGGGTTCTCCTGAACAAATTTCATCCGCTCATCTTCCAAACAAAACGATCTTCCTTTTTAAGACTTAAATCTCGCTATCCTTCCTAAGATTCATCATGAAATCATTAAGGACTTGGGCATGATATCCTAGTCACACAACAAGTATTTTGAAGGAGATAGCCCCTTCAGACAGATAGGGCCAAATTGACGCAATGATTTATATCCCAACCTTCCTATAGGTTTACATCCCACGATGTCTAAAGATAATTTGGGGCATATAGATGATCAATCAGAATCATAAGTGCACAAAAAGATAGATGCATACACATATATTGATCATTCAATAAAAATACCATTCTTAGATGTATAATGTACATGCATTCATTCATTATTCCATTTTAAAACACAAAGTATGGAAACACTTATCAAAACCAAACGACGTGATGCAACTGCTAAAAGGGGTGCCTATTTCCGCCCAACCATAGGCTCAGTCACTCCTAACAGATTTACCACTGGCCAACCTCGAGCTAGGCAACGATTCTCTGAGAGAAAATTCTTTCTTTCGTCTCAACAATAGTTAGGGACAGAGGTTACTCTCCTCCTCCCGTAGGATCTTGCTAATGATTTCTCTCTATACCAAGCAAGGAGGCCTTCCTGAGTACTTCCTCAGTCACTCAACACCCTCATTTATCATCTTGTATCATAACCCTAATAGCAACATCCTGTGACTATAAAACGTTCATTTCTCAATTCTTCCTTGAACTTGAGAGATTAGTCTCTCTTCTCTGCTTCTCTTTGCATTTCTCTCTCTTCCCACCACACCTTCCTTTCTTACCTTCCTCAAAAAGATTGTGTGTGGCCCAAATTCCTAGTCCATGGTCAGGTATGAAGGCCTTACAGATGTGTTCTTTTCCCCATCCCCTCATTGCATATTGAGTAGGTCTTCCCACCTACCATCCTAACTGTAATTCATTCCTAGGTCAGAGGACTATTATGGTCCTGAGTAATTAAATCTAGCAAGGTATTGGTGTTGTGGGGTTATCTACACCATTCCTAGTTCCCCTCACAATCTCTTTCATAGCATTTGTGGTCTATCTTGGAAAACCCCCCTTTCAGCAGTTATGCAACACTTATCCATTTTCTATTAATAACAAAAACTACATTTATTGGACTTTTATACAAAGGTTCATCAAATCTAACATTCACACATATCAAGTTTGCTATAGTCCCTTGGCCAATATAGTTATATTTACAAACTGGGGGAAACAGGGGCATTACAACCCAACTTGGGGAAGGGGATGCTACAATTTGGTATCATAGATCCAATTTTTACATCGAGCCTGCATGAGCTAGGTAACATAGTGTAGAAGTGAAATTCACAGAGTATGCATGCAAATTGTTCGACAAAATGTCAAAAAGGTAGGTCTACAACATGTTTGTAGAAATTACTGTAGTGAAAGTGGGGAAATTTCATGATTAATTAGAGGAGTTTATCCATGGATTAGAAACCCCCCAATTTTTAATGGTAGTATGAACAAATTCAGACCTGTAGATGGTCGAATTCCAAATTTACAGTGTAGACATGGTGAAATTGGTACAAATTCCCCAATTCATGAACGAAATTGGGAGAAATTCGCGCCCAGAATTATAAAACAATCATTCGTGAATGTAATGGGATTCCTATAGGGATGAATTGGATATAATAAATTTAATCAAATAATTTTCAATGGTGCCCAAGGAAATAAATTATGAATTGGGTGAAATTGGGAAAAAGCCCCAATTTTTACAGTTCAATCCATGGAGGATTCGACGAGGATTAGTTGAAATTTGGATGCAGATACTAAATTGGTACTTGTAGGGGAATTTTTTTCCAAATTGAATCTAATTACAAATCTTCAATGGAATCCCGAGGAAATAATTACAAATTTAGGCATAATTGGAAAAATGGAAAAATTTTGAAAATTGGGGAAATTGGGGAAAATTGGAAATTTTTGCGTATGATGATGTCAGTGTAACATCAAAGCCATGTTTAAAATAACATGGAATAATGGTGACATGTAATACCATGGTGGTATATGTGGTAGGGGAAGGCAATGTGTATCCGCAGTGGCAAAGTGCTTGCCTAACCGACGAAACCCTGATTCCAAACTCATGGAACACTGATTTTGGGGGGTCCCCTAGTGGTTTTTGAAACCCCCAAGAGGGGATAGATGAAATGAACTATAGGCCACCATGTCACAAACTGAAAACTGGTAGGTTTCCATTTCATACCCCTCCCCTTGTTAATGATTGGTAGGTTGGTGGGGGACTAAATGCAATGGAGACCATTGATTCTTGTCGACCCCCTGTGATCCTCCATCGTCATATTTAAACGTCGTGAAAGTTAATGCACACATGGATATTTATCATGGTATGGGTCCCACCCATTATTCTAACAAATGAATATGTGCCACATGGAAGTAGGACTGTGGGGCCCGAAAATAATGAATGTGTGCACCCGCAGGGGTAAGGGAAAGGAAAAAAGAAGTAAGGGAAGGTGGTGGAGGCCGATGCGAAAAATCCAAGTGGGAAGGGGGGGTTGACATGGAACCACCTTAGGGTTCCAAGTGGACTCAGGATTCCATGTCAACATCCTAGTCGACATAATGCGGCTAAAAATTTTCAGAAAATAATGGAATTTAACAAACAAATTTAGATTTTTTTAGGTCATTAACTTGTAGGACATTTTCAGAGGCCTAAACAACATTTTTAGAAGTCCAATTTTGTACAAAAGTTGGAAGTATATTTCTAACAAGATAAATTGTTCATAAAAAAAATCATGTATGAGGGAGTTACGGGCCAAACAATGTAAGGAAATGTTTGGGTACCAGTTCATTCTATAGGCCATAAATTCCTAATCAAGAATCAGATTGGGGCACAGGAGAAATATAAAAATAATATTTAGATCCATAGAATACATCCATGGAGTTAAATTAATTTTTGTACCTAAAAGTGCACAAGAGGACGTAGAAGGCACATGCAACATTTAGGGTTAAAATTATAAATTGGCCTTAAACTTCATCAGGTTGTATCTAGCATATTGGATCTTGGATGAAGGTGAAACTTGGTCTGGTTTTCCAAAATATGGTCATAAAGGAACCCAGTTGATCTCCTATGAAAATATAAAGGAGTAGATGCAAGGATGCATGGACATAGATAAAAGTTGCACATGGTTGAAGGGTGTGTAGAAAGAGAAATTAGGTAATGATTAAATGGCCATAACTTTATGTTCAATACTAAACATTAATCAATAAAGTAGTCATTGGAAAGGTCTTGAATAGAGGATTTCATATGTTCAACCAAAATGTGAATTGGATAGTCAAATTCATAAGAAATCAGAAAGACTATTTCTAGTGTATTTAAAGGGAATAATGGTGCATAAATTGATAGATTTGTTAAATTATTATAGTCTAACAAATCCTATTTTTTTCACATTTTGCAGAGTTAAGGGAAAATATATTAGAACAAGATCAACAAGGAGATCAGATACATGGAAGAGGCATATATAAGCTAAATCCATGAAGATGAAGTATGGGGGTTGTGTGTAAGTATGAGTAATGCAGGGACAAAATCAAATGGGCATGGAGAAGGAAAGGAGGAGAGCATGAATTTGGTGGGGACTATAAAGAGTCTACAAAAATATGTTCAGATCTATAAGGCTGATAATGAGAGGCTTATTAAATCCAAAGAGAAACAATATGGCATCATCATGAGGTTGTTGAACATATTGGACATAATAGATAAGAAAGTGGATAAGGGGATAGACTCAAGCAATTCAAAGAGCCACTAATCTCATGATAAAATAAGAGAATATAGAAGTGTGTATAGGTATCACCATCACTCACCAAGGAACTTAGTTAAGAGGGAAGAGAATATTCCAATATTATCCTCTGTTGAGAAGCATAAGAGGAGGTTTTGAGTAGATGAAATACATGAAGAATAAATGAATAAGATCAAGCATCCTACCTTTGATGGTGAACACAAGAAATATGAGGATGCAAAGACTTATTTATTATGGATAAGGAAGTATTTTCAGTTGAACAAATATTCCTCATAAGAAAAAGGAAGAATTTCCATTTACCTGCTGAAGGGAAAAGCATCAATGTGGTGGGACTAGCTTGTGTAAGTATAGCACATTGATGAAAAGAAACTCTCTTGGAGGAATTTCAAAAAGAATTTTCAAAATAAATACTTGACCAAGCATTACTATGATAGGAAGATGAAGGAGTTCTTTGAAATCAATCTTGGGATTATGACCATGGACGAGTATGAGAGGATATTTTTAGAACTACTAAATTATGTTGACTTCATCAAGGATTATTAGGTCAAGATTCAAAGGTTCCTAAGTGGGATTCCATCAATATTTAGTGAAAACATACAATATGATGACCCCAATACATTGGATGAAGCAATAAGGAGAGCCAAGTGCCTCTATGATCAACATAGGGAAAGACTAAATTTCCAAAAGACTTGGGAAGACAAGAAGAAAGGTAAGATGGATCAAAGGAAGAAAGGGAACAAACCACCATTCTTCAAAAATTATTCTTAGGGGTAGCCAGCTCAAAATGAACCTAGAATGTCAAAACTTTTTGGAAAGAGACCAAGGCAGCAACCTATGAAATGTTAGGGTTGTGAGGGAGATCATATGTACAAATATTCACCCATAGAGTTGAAAAAGTGAGGATTGTTCACAATGTACAGTAAGTTGATACAGTTGAGGACATGGGAAGAAGCATGCCAAGGATCTATGCAGCCCTGGACAACAAGTAAGCAAAGTTTCAATCCGACATGATTGAAGTGGGAGGTAAGATTAATGGCCAACCTGTTTCTATTTTAATTGATTTAGGAGGTATTCATATTTATATAGATCCTAAGTTGGTGAAAATATTTCATTTTCCAAGAAGCAAACTTGGGAAATCTTGGTTGGTTTATCTAGCTATAGGAGCTAAGAGAAGAATT
>JZKD02S2224223.1:28085-38446 GCA_000966675.3 Picea glauca
TCACCAACAAATATTTTCTTGGTGTTACATTCATTTAGAGCAGAAAATATGGCTTTATCCTTAGCCATATGATAAGATGCTCCTGAATCAATAAACCACTCATCAGAAGAAGAAGAAGTAGTAAAAGGTGTATTAAAGGAAAAACTAGAAGCAGAAACTGCATGCCCATGAGAAGAAGAAGAAGAAGAAGATTCAATATTGATGTTGTGCTTCTTCATCGTTTCTTCTAAGGATGCCAGCTTCTTGAAACATTTGGACTCATCATGACCATATTTATCACAAAAGTTGCAATGTTTGTTAGTATTCTTACTTTTATATTTTGCTCCTTTGTCACCATTAGGATTTGAAGTTGTCTGAGCGGGTTTGGGACCCTTAGGTTGTTTGTTTTTGTAGCGAGGATGTTGCTTCTTGGGATACTTGGGTTTATCTTTCTGTTGGGCAACTAAGGCTTTGTTGGAGGTACCTGCAGTGTTGATCACTCCAAGTTGTACAAGCTTATCTTNGAGCCTCTTTCATGGCATAAAAGGTAGATACAAACACAGAATATGCACTACCTAGCTTAGAAAGAATAAGATATATGCAACGCTCTTCCTCCATTTTTATCTTACGTTCTTCACACAAAATTCTGAGTATTTTAAACTTAGATAGATAGTCTCCAAGGCAAGAAAAATCACTTGGACTCAAGGTCAATATTTGATTTTATAACTGTTGTGCTTGAATAATATTGAGTTTACCAAACATAGATTCAATCATGTTCCAAGCTTCTTCGGGGTCATCAATTCCTTGAAGGTGGTACCTTAAATCAAGAGAGATGTACATTCTGATTAGTCCATGTGCTTCGTCATTCCTATTATCCCATTTGGCTTGCTTATCATCATCAGTGGGTGTTGTTTCCTTTCCCATGGTAATCTGATACAGGCCTTTACTTCGTAATAAATCTTCCATATGGGATTTCCATTGGAAGTAGTTGTTGCTGGTAAGCAAGACATTACTTGTAGAAGCCATATTAAACATGTAGATAATTCAGATTTAAAAGCTGGAACTAATGATCTGGATGGAAAGATCTCAAAAAGTTGTGTGGTTTTAAAAAAAATGGCACTAAAAACAGACTTCTGATGTGAGAGTTATTCCCTTTTTAAAAAAAAGGCATAAACGGTAACCAAATAACCACATGATAGTGTAAGATACTTTATGAAGTGACCCACTTTTATAAAGAGAAGTGGGGATCACTTTTACAATGAAGTTACCTTATAACACAAAAGTTGCATGCAAAATAAATAACTCTAAAATAAAATATAAAGCTACTTATAGTGATGCACTTTTATACTTGAAGTGAAATGCACTTTACAATTTTTAGCATGAACTTCTTCAAAAAAAGTAACAAAAGAGAGACTTGAACTCAAGACCTCTGACTTAATAAGGCAAGTTTTAACCAAATGGTCTAGAAAAACATATTGTAATGTTCAAAAGGAGGATTGGGGTTGTTGTTTTTGTTTTTGTTGTTGTTGTTGACGGCCTTGGAGAGCATGCTAAAAAAGAACTCTTTTCACACACACAAAAAAAATTCGCTTCTCGATGACAACAAGGGTTAGATCTCGGTTAGCTTACCCGGAAGATGCACCTTTTCCTATCTATTTATGATTTTATGAGATTGCACAGGGCGCGGGGAAAAGAGAATATGCAGATCTAAAAGAGTAGAAATCCAGAAATAAAAAATACAAACCGAAATAAAATCAAAATAAAACTTTGCAGAAATTTTAAAAATGCATATTTAGGGTTTATACCCCCGGATCTGACTGTAATAATCATATATTGGGAAAAATAAAACCTTTTCGAGTGAAACAAAAAGTGTTCCTGAATGAAATGAGTGATTTAGATGCAATGGAATAGTCCTCTCAGCTGAGAAATGTACAAAAATGCCAGAAAATGGAGATGAGGCAACTCAGCTTCACGATCTCGATCTACAACAGGAGCGAGTCTTCAAACAGGCTCTGATACCATGTTTGAAAACACAGGTATTCCAATAGAGGATGAACACCTTCAATAATGACTCACATAACCAAATCAAATATCAACACACCAATGTTTTCACGTGGTAAAACCCCTACGGGGAAACATCCACGGCCCCAACCAACACGACCACTTGGAGCAATTTATTAATGCAAAGAAAATGATTACAGAGAGATTTTACAAGAGAGTTTCTCACAATCGATCATCGGAAAATGAACCTCAATGCTATTTAAATAGAGATCATGGACCAATCAAGTGTTAATCCATGGATCAATGTCCGTTAAGATCGAGGAGAGTATGAACCATCAGATCACTCTATGTCAGGAACATATCGTGACCATTGGATTTCCTAACTACAAATGCATACTAATGCATACTAAAGAAACACACTAATAAACACACTTTTACCTAACGACATATTAGACCAAGTAGATATTAACTAACTCCTAAGTGTCTAAATATCCTAAGATAGCCCTGCAAGTCCCCTTTTCCCCTTGCATCCAATATTGTTCTTCCCATCTGAAAACCCTTGTTTTCAGAATTTTTGTTCTCCCTATCTTGTCAGGAGGAAATACTTTTCCTTCCTCAGATGTGTTGGAACAAAAATATTTGGATTTTTTGTTTGTCATCTCTGGACTTGGGTGGAGGAACTTGGAGCCTAGTTTTAGGACCGTGTCGTAGCATTTTAACAGGTTGTAACCAACTTTTATATTTCTATTAATAATTAAACATCTCTCATTCTCATCTAGTTCTATTTGTTGATTCATGCTTTTAATGAGAGTATCTATGTCGTGTTTTGAATCTATTATGCAAATTGAAATGATCATGTCTAGGTAGTTAGTAGATAACTACCTATTTATAGTTGCTTGTCTCTTTGTCTACTCGAATTTTTAGAGGATCGTTGTGCAAGATTTTTGGAGAAAATGTTCTAGAGCAGGACCAACTTCAAATGCTAGATTCCAGGTTTGTTCTCTTTTATTTCCTTTGAAAGTTAGTTATTACAAAGTAGTTACTTTTAATTAACTATTTGATTTGACCCTAAGAGTGGTCTTTTAGGGTATTGTTATGTTGTGGCCCTGACCCATAGCCATAGGACTTAGTTTTTTGTAATAGAATTGGAGACTTCGATAGGGATTCTCCCTTTTTGGGTAGTTAGGGGTACTTTTTGTTTGCATTTATTTTGAAACTATTTCTATGTTTTAGAATTTTATTTAACATTCTATGAAATTTTTCAATCCTTCCTGAGTCTTCTAGACCTTTCTCTCTCATGTTAGAAAGGTTTTTATAGGGTGTACATAGTTTTATTTTGGTACAGTCGTGTACATATGAGACTTTCCTTGAATAGAGTCTCATACATATGTTACTTGTCACTTAGACAATCACATACATGTTCTGAGTTGGAGTTTTTTTACTCCTTCTAGATCACTAGAGATTGGGGTTGTGACACTATAGGATATTCATGGGTCCTACTAATTCTTTAGAGTTTTGTTTTTTGTTTCAGAAATTGTTTTCTTTGTTTTCAAGATTATAAGAAAAGTCCAAAAAATATTTTTCAACTTTCTTATTTAATCAAGTTTGTTTTTTACTTTTAATGGTTTTATGGTTTTAGAAATATTTTTCGGGTGTATGTTACACTCTATTTTTTGTCCTTGTAGTCTTTTATAGGATGTCTAGTCATTTGTTTATGGTCTTTCTTTCCCTCTACTTTCTTGTTTTCTTGATTTTCATGAAACAAAAGTGTAAGAGTGTGCGCTTGTGAACTTTCTTCCTTACCCTTTGCATTTACATCTGAAAAAGAAAAGTTCATTATATGCATTTTTTCTCCTTGAATTTGCTCTTGTACTTTCTAAAAACAAAAAGGTTTTTTTTCGACAACTTCAATTAAAAGAATTCCAAAATATTATTAGTTGTCTTTCATTTGAAAGTTGCATTAGTAAGTGCATTGCATCTAAAATAAAATTTTCATTCTTTGCATATCAAAAAGGAGTTTTCTTTTGTTTAATTTTGAATCGTTATTTACACTCATATTTCCAATATAGAACTGCATTTGCATTTGTGTTCTCAAGTGTTTTTTTTTCCATTGAATCCATCAAAACACCATTCAGTTTCACTCGTCACCCGTTTTGAGTATATAACAACTTATAAAATGAACGTTAACTAAAATTAATTAGAAATTTTCATTTTACTAGGGTAAATAAACTAGTTTTAGGCTAGGGCCTTGGTTTAGGTTGGAGAGTTAATTTCTCCAAGGTCAAAAAACAAACTTAGGAGCCTGAGCTAGAGAGTGAAAAACTCAATTTTGTATAAGTATATATGGGAAGATCCTCTAACACAAGAGTTAAACATGAGGTCACATAAAGGAGAGTAGATGAGATAACCCCTCTGAATCTTGATTTAGCATAGTGGAAAGATCGTATTTTGGGGGTTTCATCAGTTCCCTTACCTCTGTGAGAGGTGGTGCTTTGGAGGCTTCATGATTAGTTACCTTGGCCATATGTTTGATCCTAACTATTGACTATACCCCCCAGATGTTGACAATGAGTTGTTGACCTTAGTTTCTTTTCTTGGGGATATCAAAGGTGACTATGGGGGGTTTCCCGTGGTACCTGGGGTGGAATTTGTATCACACTTTTCAGTACTGTTGGAGGGTTCCCTATGAAGCATGGGTAATTGCATCAGATAAGGTAGGTTAGTGGAGGTTGGGGTAACTACTTCTCACTCCTTCATTCTCTAGCTCATGGGACTTAATCAAATTGTGCCTTCATCTAAAAGGTCATTTCCCTACTTTTTTACTATTGCGATCTCAGGTACTAATCCACCTGAGTCGGGATATTGGAAAGGTTTTTTGTGACTATTGTTTCTTTTAGAATTTTATGGTGGTGTGTTATGTGATCTTATATTTCCTAGGAAGGTGTGTAGGTAGTCACCTAGAGATGCCAACTCAAAGTGGTTGTTCAACCTCCTCATCGATCAAGAATAATTCAAGGTCTTTCATCTAAAGAAGTAGAATTGAATCCTCCAATACCTCCCCTAAGGCATCAACTTGATCAAAATAACACTTTTGTATTGGTTGGTCTGGTCAAGACGATAGACATAGAACCCACAGAAACTGACACTTATACTTTGGAGGTTGTGAGTGTTTCAGATCTTGGAGCTGAAGACTTCACTCAGTCGTTCAATCCTCCATTAACTGGAACTAAAACTCCAGTTGTTTCTAAACTTTCGTCTCCCAGGTAAGACTTCACTGATAGTATCCCTCTTCGGTGGGCCATAATGGAAGGCACTCCAAAAGTGTATGGGTCAGGGGTCTGTACGACCCCCACGTTAAAAATCATCACCAGAGGAATATTTCCTCCTAGAGTGACTAGTGTGGTTTCATCCACCATAGTCGTGTCAATCAAAACCTCTGCTCTAGGTGCATCCATGTCATTACCTTTAATAAATAACACTTTTCATTTGGTATGTCATCAATGAGCATGAAAAATCTTTTGATTGGTTCTAAATCAATGTCTCAAGCCACCAATGTTGGTATAGTGAGCTCTTCGATCCTCTACCAAGTTGTTCCTTCGGGTGGAAGTCATATTTCTTCGTCGTTCCCCTCTATGGGGAGTGGGTCATTCCATTCTTCTGAATCCAAACCCTTCAGGGGGTGGGGTGGTCTTATGGGTATCATATTTCAATACGTTAGCATGCAATATACTTCGACTCCATTCATGTTGTATGGTGGGTTCAAAAGTAAACCTTTCACCATCTCTACAATGTTGGCAGGGGAAAACCTCTTCCAAGGTGAGTAGAATCCCATGCAAGGGTCATTCTCTTCACAAGGGATGTCATTAGGGGGAAACCCCTTTCTCAGTCAAAATAAACCTATGCAAGGATTTTTCCCTTCACAAGGAGTGTCAGGAGGGGAAAGCCTTGTTTTTCCATTTGGGAACCAAATGGGTGGAGGTTTTCCTCCATTTAACCAGGGACAAAAAGGTTTCATTCAAAGCTGTGGCCCAACTGTGAACTCTTCCTAGAAGCCTGGTTCTAGTACCAATCCAGGTAATTCTTTTTAGACTAGTCCTCAACTTGGAACTTCCAACATCCCTAGCTGGAATTCTGAGTCCTAGTCGATGTTACATTTTCTAGCAACATTGAATTTTCCAAACCTATCAAAGCTCATGAACAATCTGGTTTATCATAATCTGAACTGGTCATCGGTTCCCACCAAATTTCCATCTGAAATCCCTAAGTTTCAAGGAAATCCTAGTGAGGATCCCGACAACCATGTAATGACTTTCCATCTGTGGTGTTCTCAAAATTCATTAAATGATGATTCATTCTGGTGTTGACAGGCGTTTATGACACATCATCAATGGGAAGGATAGATCCAGACCAGGGTTATCTATTTAACCCAAGCCGTTTGGTATGATCTAACCTGATAGGTTTTATGGCTCCGTTAGCCAACTAGGATCCTAAAAACAACTAAAGGAGATAAACTAACTGAAGATAAAATTCTAACAATCAACACATTAATTACAAATGTTCAACGAAGAATGTTAATATACAATGATTATATAGAGCTTACAAGGTTTGAACAAAGCCTTGGGAAAGTGATTGTTTGAGATAATGTTTCTTAACCAGATTAAGTAAAACAAAACTTGTTCTAATGATCTAAATATTAAATTAGTAAATAACGAATGAATATGATTGTGATGATATAACGAAAATAGACAAATCTAATTAACGTCTAAATAATGAAATCACTATTCATTCATATATAAACAACTTAAATAAATAATATATTGACTAACCTCTAGCTGATCAACAATAATAAAATAAGTTCATCTCTATGCATTGTGTGAGCTCCTGCTTGTCCTGTATTTAGTGGAAACCTATGACATAAACAATCGTAATACTTCCTGAAGAAATTCAAGGAAATGTTTCATAATTTGGAGTGAATTTATAATAGCAGAAAAATAAATAATTATATATCCTGTGACCTCAAGATAATCAATAGCTAAGGACGAAAGAAATTTCAATCCTAGACAATGATGTTATCAACCATTTAATATTAGAAGTAAACTCAAAAATACCTAGATAGTTGATCGATCACAGGTACAGACTAGACCAACAGATAATGGACAACATTTAGATAATCAAAGATATGAAATATCATGTGAAGAAAAGACTAAAGATAAATAAACACAAGTAACATTTCACAACATAGAAATTATAGGAGAATACAATGAAACAAACATTGTACAGTTTACACAGGTCTAAAGCCAACAACAAACTGCTTTTCCATATCACTTCCAAAATTATATGTCCATTTTTTGATCCAGAAAAATGTGCCCTCAACACGAGGCAACAATAACTGTTTAAACATGTCTTGGATATGTTACCTCTTATCATACAAGATAGAGGAAGATCCCTGAAAATAGGTTTGTTTTACAAAAATAGAGTAACAAAAGGATACTCCTGTTGGAGTCTTTAAATAAAAAATAATTACATTAATAACATTGTTTTTTCAAAAATGATAAATTACTAAGCCATTGAATGCTTAACCCATGATTCCCTTTCCTTAAAAATAGCACCATGATTTGTTGTTTACCAGAAATGATACAAAGAAATCAAAGTTTAGATAATAATATAAACAAAATTTTAAAATAGACTGGTTGTACAAAATATTTCGATTTTGTAACTAGTCTCAAAATAAAAATAAAATCAAAAGTGAATCTATCTATTGTTTCTCAAACAAAATAAAATAAAAAATAAATAAATAAAAACTATTTACCATTTTAGAGATTTGATAGAGAAGCATATGATAAGTCTAAATTTATAATGGTGTTGAAGTTTTGATGTAGGAGCATCGCCAGCGAGCACGCATGGCAGAACAACTCAACACATTGGAATAATTTTGGAATCTTAAGCATTGGAGGTTACTATGAGTTTTCTGGAGCTGATTGAAAAACAAAAGAATATCAAATGCCTGGAATCTTAATGATCATGAGTGATTTGGGAGTTTTCACTCCGAGTCTTGAATGTAACTAAACTTAAGTAGCAATTATGTTTTCATTTTTGAGTAGAAGAGTAGTTGGGGGGGTGGGCCTAAGAACCCTATGAAATAAATAGAGGTTTTGTATGACCAAATGAGGCTACTGCGAGTTAGTAGGAAATTTATGAGTTTTTATTTGTTTTTTATCATAACTGTAGCCATTTTACTTTTGAATGAATATAACAGAGAAAAAATGATCCAATGCATGGTGTTGTTACTGTTTGCAATTCCCTGTTATTGTTGTTTTCATGAATGAATGAATTTCATTATAAATATGTGAAATTGTGAGATGTTTGCATAAGTTCTAATTGTATATCTTCGATTGAGTCTGTGAAAGGTGTGCACACAGTCCACAAGGATTTCGTTGATGGAATCTATTTCGATTCTGAAGCTCAAAAGAGACAGCGCGAACTTTCCCTTTGCAAGGAGTGCAAAGTGACTGCTGTAAGGTGTGCACAGGCATCCACAAGAACCCAAAACTTGTGCAAGAATATATTCCAAGGAGTGACTCTCTAAGAAGTCAAAGGATCAGAGGGCCAGAAATCTCAGAAGAGATAGCAGTTTTCAGAAGTGCAGACGTGGTCCAAGGGATGGATTCATAGGAGGAACAAAGTTCGAGGCCTTTGAATACTTATAAAATATTCTAAGTTGGAGGAATTTGGAAGCTCAAGAGGAGGAGTGATAGAATTCTTCAGATCACAACTCAGAGGACCAACAATCATTTGATCAAAGAAAGATGCATGAGCCTTAATGCTTCTCACAGGCAGGAGGGTGCATTCACCAAAGTTTCGAAGTCCAGAAGAAATTTGGGGTCATCCATCATCAAGGAGGAGAGGTGGCGCGAGATCCACAACTTCATAAGTTTGTGGACAAAGAGGAGGTGAAAACGTTGAAGAAGATATCGACCATTGATCGAGAAGATAGTCGGAGAGCCGTTGATCTGGTTGAAGGGACCAAAATCCTAAAACGAAGAGAGTCGTCGATTAAAAGATGGACACGTGGCGACGAATCATGAACTCCAGGGAAATCACTTCGAAGGTTTCAGTTGAGAGTTGAAACTCCCGAAGCCCGGAGATCCGAAGGAAATCTGTGTTGGGTGTCTGTTATATTCTTTGCATGTGTGTGTGTGGGCGCGTCAAATTCAACAACTATGTCTGATGATCCCTCTAGTAGCTCTATTTGTGTCATGTGCACCAGGTGCTTCCTAGGGGTGTCCCAGGGGGGGGGTCAGTATGTCCCCCCTGGTTACACGCAACGTTCGAGGCGGTGGCCCGAAATTTTGTTTTGGGCAGTATTTGCTATTTTTAGCGGATTTTTCTATTTTTAGCGGTTTTCTAAATTAATCCCGCATTAAGGGATTAGTGTTTTGGTATCTACAGAATACATAAAAAGATTGTGTATATATTGTATGGTGAATGGTGAAATTAATACAATGAAGAGTTGAAATGTTTTCTCTCAGTTAACGGTTTCTGGTATAAATCTATGTGTACTATGTGTATGAGCCATTGATTAATTTATGTTTTTATTAAGAATCTATGTGCATTTCTTTACTTCACAGGTTTAAAACTTGCATGTGGTATCAGAGCTCGTTTTTGGCTTCAGAGGGACGCCTTTGTTGTTGAGGGTTTGGCTCGGTCTTGATAGATCAAGTTTATCTTGGGTCTGTGATAAACCTGGTTTTAGTGGTAGATTTTGCTGTGGTGATTTGAGTGTAGAAAGAGGAATGGAAAGCTCTTTTAGAATCAATATAGAGAAGTTCAACAGTAAAAACTTTGACCTATGGAAGCTCAATATGGAGGACCTTATTGTAGACAAAGAACAATGGAGCATTTTGGATCTAGGTACACAGCCTACTGGTATGCAACCTACTGACACACAGTCGACTGGTACACAACCTACTAGTATACAAACTACTAGTAAACCACCTACTGGTATGTCGAAGGAAGAATGGGAGAAGTTGGATAGAAGAACAAGGAGAACTATTCGAATCTACCTGGAAGATTTAGTTTTTTTTAATGTCTCGGGAGGATCTACAGCCAAGGAACTATGGGATAAGTTAGGGAAATTGTATCAATCAAAGTCCCTGGTAAACAAGTTGTTTCTTCGAAAGAAGTTGTATCATCTTAATATGGAAGATGGAGATTCTGTGATAGAACATCTAAATGCCTTTAATACTTTGGTAAGTCAACTTGTCTTTGTTAATATTATGATTGCAGAAGAAGATAAGTGTATTACTTTGTTATGTTCTTTTCCAGACTCTTGGGATAATCTGGTTGTATCAATTGGTAGTACCACTCAATCTACATTGAAG
>JZKD02S2224234.1:0-10593 GCA_000966675.3 Picea glauca
ATATACAGTTGAGGTACCACTTCATACGATCTGCTTTGGAAGATGGACAATTGAAGATGGAAAAGATACACACTAGCCAGAATCCTGCTGACATGTTAACAAAGGGAGTAACCAAAGAGAAACTGAGTTCTTGCTCAGTTTCAGTTGGTCTTCAAGAATGAATATGAAGATGAGAAATTTGCCAGGTCCAAGAAGGTTCAGAGTCCAACATATACAGTAGCGGTGGAATTGTTGAGATCAATCTCCAAGTGGGAGATTGTTGGTTGTGGAGCCTGATTATCTTCTTGATTCAGAGGTCTTTGCTTTCAGCCATGTTTATACCCCATGAAGTATTTACACCCCAGAATTATGTACACTCTTCCACGTGGGGGAGTGTAGAGGGGGGGTACCCCCTCTACGCAGTCCGGGGGGGCTATCCCCCCGGCTGGGGGGTCTGGGGGCAAGCAGGCCCCCAGCGGGGGTTCAGGGGCAAAGCCCCCAAAGCAAAAATTGCCTTGTAAAAGTATATTGTACTTTCATTGTAAATATGGACCGTTCATTATAAGGTCAAAAATATAACGATAGAGATTATGTTAGGGTTTTTTTCCCTAGAAGGCAACCCTCTTTTATGATGGAAATGTATTGCAGCTATGGAGGTTGGAAAAGTATTGTATTCTAAGAGAGGAGACCCTGAGAGAAAGAAGAGGAAGTTACAACGGGTTTTACTGTAGGTTGTATCCCTTCATTTTTTTGGATAATAATAAAGAAAGGACCTGGCAATTTCTCTGGTGGACGTAGCCCACACTGGGTGAACCACGTAAATCTGTGTCTCTCTTGTATTGTGTATCTTTTGTGTTTTATTTCCGCATTTGTTTTATTTTATTGCTCCACAGTCCTATTTTTCTAACACACGATTTGTGGAAACAGTGCATGTGTTGGGTTTATGCACGGGAAATGTCCAAAATCTAGGTTACTCACACAGGAGTGTGATTTGGTGAACTAGAGACAACAAGCTTGAAGGAGGGAAATGGCAGGAAGCCTATCTTCTTCATTTTTTGGCCAAATGAGGTGCTGAAAAAGCCCATCTAGGGTTTTTGGATGTTCTAAATCCATTGGCACAGGTTTCAAAGTCATTTGGAGACTTATATTGCAGGTTTTTCTACAGATAAGTTTCAAAGAGCTCTAGGGAGCTCAGGGCCACCATTGAAGGAGGCCATTCTTAGATGAGCCAAAGTCCATTTTCAGTGACTGGATAAACATTCTTGACTAATTGGTATGCTCTGAACTCATTGGGACAGGTTTTAGAGGAATTTGAGGACTTTTACAGGGTTTTTTTCCACAAGGAATCTCAAGGCCACCAATAGAAAAGGTCATGCCTAGATGAGCCATGGTCTGTTTTCAGAGTTCTAATAGTCATTTTTGGAGTTTTTATGTATTCTGAACCCAATGGTACATTCAGTAAATCCATTAGAGTTGAGAAAAAGATTGTAAAAGAATTTTTAGACAAACTAAACCAAGGAGCCTAGTACATTGATGGAGGCTCAAGGAGATGTAGCCCAGTTGGGGGTGAACTCCTTTATCATTTTGTTATTGTTGTGAGTTGTTGGTTATTTTTTCTGCAATTTATATTTGTTGTTGTATTCTTTAAACAACATATTTAACCTTTCAAATACCTCACACATAAACACATAAAAGAATCATAAACTTGACACATAATTTCTCTTGCACAACTAAGACATTGAGCAAGGTCATGAAGTTTATTTTAATTGAGTAGAGGGTGCTTGCATAAAAAAACAAGTCAGCCCCCTATTTTCAGATCAAGTGGTATCAGAGCATAGTTTTTCTCATGTGATTTCCATTGATATCTAGAGATTTAGTTGTTGGTATTATTGTGCAAGTTTTGTGTTGAAGTGAAGTTTGATATATTGCAAGGATGGAGGAAGCCTCAAATAGTAAGAGTTCTCATACATCTTCATTAGCCAAGTTCTTTGACAAAGAGATGTTGAAGGAGTTTGTAACCATGAGAGATATGGTGCAAGAGATGTGGGAAGATAGGAAGGAGAGCATTATCCTTCAAGAGAAAATGATGGCCATGAAGGAGGAAAAGCACCAGCTTCTTGAAAAGTTGCATGAGATGGAGACTCAACTCCATGAGGCAAAGGAAAACCTTACAAAGTACATGCATGAACATGAGGTATGTAATGCTAGTTTTTCTTCAAATTCCTCTCAAGATGAATGCTTTGGTGTTTTTGAAAATTACACAAGAGGAATAGGGCCAAGTTATTGTTAAAAATGGGATATGAAGGTAGAGGGTTAGGCAAGAATGCACAAGGCATTGTTGAGCCTATTGTTGTTGAGGAGAGGCCCAAGTATTGGGGTATTGGATATGAACAGAAAGATGGAGCAAATTCCAAAGTTGAGGAGACAAGGGAAACAATTCCAAGAACAACTTTTGTTGCAAGTTCAATCCCTCAAGCATGCAAAGTGTGTGTTCAAGATGAATGAAAATGTATGAAACAAGAGAGTTGTGACAGCCATGAGGACAAGAACATTGTTTTTGGTCTTCAAAAGGGATCTAGTAACTAGTCAAATTCACCTCCTCAAGAAGGCGATAAAGGTGAATGTTCAAGGTATATTTCTCCCTATAATTTGGTTTCTTTTGATTATGTTAAGCATGGTAAATTTGCATGTAAAAATGGAAGAAAAAGTCCATTTACATATTGTGGTTTAGATAACCATCATGTTTCAATATGTTGGAAAAGATTGACCACATTCAGGAAACTTTCCAAGCAAAGGAAGCTTGAAAAGAAGATGCAAAAGATTTGCACTCACTGCCAGAAAAGGGGTCATCTCATTGACCAATGTTGGACATTGCATCCAACAACTCATTCACATCACAAGAAGTAGATGGATAAAGATACTGGAAAGAATGGAAGAGGAGATTCCATCATCAATGTGAGTCAAGATGATTCACAAGAAGAAGATTTTCAGCAACAAAAGTCCCCATTGAATTGGCTTGGTAAGAAATGGGTAGACTTCTTGAACATGTAAGGCTTTCATCTCTCTATTTGTAGATGCACTTTTCAGCCTTATGTGTGCATTTCTGTTGAAATTATGACAAGTTGCAGTAGTTTATCACAACTTGTATGATGCAAGATTGCATGTGAATGTGGTTCTATTGAAGGCATTCTTGTTGTTGCACAACTTCACCAGGAGGATGTAAAAGATGGGTATTATACTGACTTATTGCAGCCATATAGCTTTTCATTTCAGCTCTTATGTACCCACATGTTTTTGGGTTTATGTACTTATTTTGTACTTGAAGGAGAGTTGAAGATCTATGCACATGCATGTGATTTTGCATGTGTAAATAGTCAACTTGGCGATAGTTTCATTGTGAGTGACTCATGATTGTAACATGGTTGTGTATCATGAATGTCGACTTTTGGAATGTCGATATGTTTCAAATGAGTCTCAACTAGTGTCGATGTTGTCTTGACGACTATGTTGTGTCGATCATGTTTTTCGACTTATGTTTAGTCGATGGTGTTTGTTGGATTGTAAGTCAATTTTGAGTACACCAAGATGCAGGAAAATGCCATGTACTTTGATGAAGTACAAGGTGCGACAGTTATTTCTTGAAGAGAAAAATACTTGGTTGGTATCATTTTCATTCTTGTACAAAGTTTGTTTTCAAGATTGATGGTTTTTCTTGGTTTGTGACAAGATGTTGCAGGAAAGTATTTTGCAGCCATTGTACAGCAGATTGTGTTGATGCCAAAGAGTTCACAAGAGGGACTTGATTCTCAGTGGGAAGTCTGACAGTCTTCCAAGCACAAAGAGAACAGTGGGTCAGCAACAACCAAAGAGCAGTGGTTGAGGGACATAGCCAGTCGCAGTGCAAGGCATGTGAAGGTACCCAGGTGATTGTCAAAAAGACTTTTCAAGTAGAATCAGTTGATAGAACTTGGAATTAGAAGAGTATTGAAGCTCAAGTAGATAATCATCAGCTTTTGTGGGACCAAAATCCTTTCAGTGGGAAGGTGTGATCAGAATCTAGACTAGGGGTCAAAATTTAGCCCCAAAATTAAAGTGTTCAGAATCACTTCAAAATGCATAGGATCGTAGGCCTCATCGTMACAAACCCAATGAACTTTGAATGGGTTCAAACGGACATTGKATRAGTAATATATTGYGTTCTGTTTGATTTCCCAAACAGGCAAAAAAAATGTTGAYTGTACAATCCATACAAATGATGTGGAAGGGTCGTACAACTGAAATGGAATGATGCTAAYGTGGCAAGTGTTGATTTGGTAGTTTAGTTGGTAGACACGTGGATGAATGAGATTGAAACATGTGGCATCATTTTGGMAAATGGTATGGTGCCATGTAGCCCAAGCATGGGTTGCCATGTGGCACATTGTTTATGGTGTGTAAAATTATTATGGATTCCATGGGGTTCGAACCTAGGACCTCCACACATATGGAAGTGATTTTCAGAGTACGAATAGTCATTTTGGGGGTTTTTATGTATTTTGAACCCAATGGTACATTCAGTAAATCCATTGGAGTTGAGCAGTAACTTGTAAAATAAGTTTTAGACAAACTAATCCCAGAGAACCTAGTCCATTGATGGAGACTCAAGGAGATGTAGCCCAGTTTGGGGTGAACTCCTTTATCATTTTTTTATTGTTGTGAGTTGCTGGTTATTTTTGTTGCAATTTATATTTGTTGTTGTATTATTTAAACAACATATTTAACCTTTCAAATACCTCACACATAAACACATAAAAGAAGACTAAACTTGACACATAATTTCTCTTGCACAACTAAGACATTGAGCAAGGTGATGAAGTTTATTTTAATGGAGTAGAGGGTGCTTGCATAGAAAAACAAGTCAACCCCCTATTTTCAGATCATTGGGGAGACCATGGAAATTTGACAGAAATGTCATTCATGATAGGAGAAAAAATACTTATACCCTAGAGAAAAATGGTAGAACACACATGTTACTATCGATAGATGAAAATAAGGTGAAGGAAGAAGCCAACATAAGTATAATTCTCATCAGTAGGAAGGAAATCCTATGTGAAGTCAATAAGGAATAGGAGATGCAATTTGTTGTGGTGAGGAATCTCATAGTCATCCTTACAAGTACTTATATTGATGATCTTCCTGAAGAAACTATGGAGCTATTAGAAAATTTTGTTGACATAGTAGTGGATAAATTACCTTGCTCATTGCCACCCATCAGGAGTATCAGCCATCACATTGATCTCCTACCAGGAGCGTGTTTACCGAAAAAAGCATCATACAGATTGACACCTCAAGAGAATGAGGAGGTAAAGAAATAAGTCCATGACTTTATGGACAAGGGTTTAGTCAAAGAAATATTGAGTCCATGTGCAGTACCAACTGTGTTGAGTCTAAAAAAGGATGGAGGATGGAGAATGTGTACAGACTCAAGATCCATAAACAAAATCACCATCGGGTATAGATTTCCTTTACCCATGATGGATGACTTAATGGATTGTTTGAGCAGAGAAAATTATTTTTCAAAAATAGACCTGAAAAGTGGATATCACCAGATAAGGATGAGAAAAGGTGATGAGTGGAAAACATCCTTCAAAACAAACGAAGGGTTGTGTGAGTGGCTTGTTATGCCATTTGGCTTGAAAAACGCCTCAAGTAATTTTATGAGGTTGATGAATGAGGTACTAAAATATTTTATTGGTAAGTTTGTGATTTTATATCTGGATGATATATTAGTCATTAGTAAAAATGAAGAAGAGCATTTGAGGCACTTAACATTAGTAATGGGAAGATTGTAGCGAAAGAATTTGCTGATAAATCTAAAGAAATCCTCTTTTATGAAGACAGAACTCATTTACTTGGGTTTTTTAATCTCTTGTTGAATATGTATCCAGAGAAGGTGAGAGAAATCAGAGAATGGCCATCGCTAAGGAGCATATCCGAGGTGAGAAGCTTCCATTTATTAGCAAGTTTTTATCAGAATTTCATTAGAAATTTCAGTAGTATTTGTACACCAATATTAGATACGATGAAGAAGATACAAAAGTATTTTAAGTGGATAGAAGAAGTTGAGAAAAGTTTTAGGATATTAAAGGAGAAGATAACAGAACAACGGATTTTGGTCTTGCCAGATTTCGGGAAGACGCTTCAAGTACGATGTGATGCTAGTGGAGTAGAGATTGGAGCAGTATTAAGCCAATACAATAGGCCCTTTGCATATTTTAGTGAGATGTTGAATGACACCAAGAGGAAGTACTCGACATATAATAAATAATTTTATGTAGTAATTCAAGCCTTAAGGAAATGGAGGCACTACCTTATTCAAAAAAAAAAAAAAATGTACAGCGATAATCAGGCTTCACAATTCATAACCAGACAGGAGAAGTTAAATCAAAGACATGCCAAGTGGATAGATTTTATGCGAAATTTCACTTTATTCATTAAACATATTTCTAGTAATCCTAAAAAATTTGTTGATGCATTGAGTAGGAGATGTCTGATTCTGCAGGAATTTCGAGGGAAAACCTTAGGGTTCGAACACCTTAAGGAAATGTATTGTGATGATCCATATTTTAAAGAGGAATATGAAGCATGTACTAATCATGTGCTTAGAGACAAAAGTCAATGGATAGAGTATCTGATTCAAGATGGATTTTTGTTTAAGGGTAGCCTGTTGTGCATACCAAAGTGCTCGATGAGAGACAATCTGTTGAAGGAAAAACATAGTGGAGGTATAGCAAGACATTTTGGCCATGAAAAGACATTTGCACAATTGAACAACTCATACTATGGGTCAGGTATGAGGGCATAAGTGAATAAATTTGTAAACAGATGTAAGATTTTCTAGTATGCAAAAGGAAAGCTACAAAACACTGGGTTATATCAAACATTGCCTATTCTAGATAGGCATTGGGATGAAATAATCATGGATTTCGTGTTGGGATTGCTAAGAACACAAAGGGGAATAAATTCCATATTCGTTGTATTTAATAGATTCTCAAAGATGGAAAACATTATCCCATGCCAGAAAACTAATGATGCAACACACATTGCAAATCTGTTTTTCAAGGAAGTTGTGAGACTTCATGGGTTTCCCAAGAGTATTGTCTTAGATAGAGATACTAAATTTGTTGGTCATTTTTGGAGGACATTATGGAAAAAACTAGGGACAAAACTATCCTTCAGTTTAGTGTATCACCCTCAAACATATGGACAGACTTAGGTGGTTAATTTGAGTTTAGGAAATTTGTTGAGGAGTCTGGTCACTGAACATCATAACCAGTGGGATTAGATTATGTCAGAAGCAGAGTTTTCATATAATGACTCACCAAATAGGAGTACAGGAAGGATTCCATTCCATATAGTATATGGGATGAAGCCAAGAGGAGTATCATAGTTAAGAGATTTGGAGAAAAGTTAATTCAGAAGCATTGGAGCAAAAGACTTCATTGCAGAAATGCAGAAGCTTCATAATCATATCAAAGAGAAGTTGCAGAACAACAACAGAGAATATAAATGTAGAGTTGATAAACATAGGAGAGAACTTGAATTTTAAGTAAGATATCAAGTTTTGGAACATCTTAGGAAGGAAAGGTTCCCAAGGGGAACATATACCAAATTAAAATTGAAAAAGATAGGACCGTGTAAGATCCTAAGGAAATTTGATGCAAATGCTTATGAGATAGAGTTGCCAGAGGATGTGGGTATATCACCTATATTCAACATTTTAGACCTATACCCTTACAAGGAAGATGACACAATAGGATCAAAATATCAAAAAGAGATCCAGTGGCAGAAGCATATGCCTATAGAAGAAAAATCACAGATGGAGGAGATCATAGATCAGAGGATTGGTAAGAAGACCATGTGGAAGACTTATTCTGATTATTTGGTAAAGTGGAAAGGACACCAAATAGAAGATGTCCATTGGATAAATGAAGAAGATATTCAAAATCATGGAAAGTCGGTGCAAGAGCTCATGGACATGAGACCATGAATTTTTGTCCAGAGGAGTATGATGCAGGAGTATCATCATCAACGTGCAAGTGGGGGACAACTCAGTGCCCTAGCACGTATTTTGAAGTGATTTTAAATTTTAAGTATGGTGTATCATATAAATATCTCAAAAATAAGAAATTGAACCATCGCGTGAGATCAATGGAGATTGTATTTTATTTAATTTAATTAATAATAGAATAGATATGAACATTCTCTCTTATCTGTGTGTACCCATCCTTTATTGTAATAAAGACTTAGTGGTTGAAATCTTTTACTTATATTAGATAACACTAATACAGTTGGAGGGAAAAAGCTCTATGAGCCCTTCTTATATAAATATATGTATTGTATGCCCCAAAGGAGGCTACTAAAATTTATTGAAGTTGTTATTGTCAATGCTGTTGAAGATTATTGCATTTCTATCAACCCATGTACATACCATTTGAATGAATATAATAGGGAAGCATTGATCCAAATTGTTTGGAATTTTTGTTACTGTGTCTATCTAAAAGGATGGTAGGATTTCTGTTTAATTTTATTCTTTGTTATTACTTGCTCTTATTCTATGAATGCATTACATGGTTTAATGTATGAAACTATGAGGATTAGATAAGTTTCAATTGTTTCTCTTCTATGAGCTCATACAAGGAGTGCATAGTGTCTGCAAGGCGTGCATTGACAGAGTCTACTTTGACTCAGAAGCTGAAGAGAGATAATCTGAAGCTTTAATTGCAAGGATTTCATAGTGTCTGCAAGGCGTGCATTGACATAGTCTATTTTGACTCAGAAGCTCAGGAGGGATAACATGAAGCTTAATTTGCAAAGGAGTGCAGAGGACCACACAAGGTGTGTGTAGGTAGAAACATGCTCAACATCATATTGTTTAGGAGGGACAATTGATTCATGTAAGAATTGTTGCAAGGAGTTCATAGTCGCCCATAAAGAGGCTAAGTTGAAAGAAACCTATTGCAACGTGTGCACATGGTCGAATTTTGGCTAAGTGTCGAAGAAGTCATTTTGAGAGGTGCAAGGAGTGTGTAAGAAGAAACATTCTGAGAAGCTTAAAAGTTTCAAGGAGGAACAAGATCAGAATAGGTAGCAGATGGAAATTCTTCAGTGGGGAGGAGCCCACTAAAAATTTCCCAACCAACAAGAAATATCCATTCAGAGGAATTGGTATCTTTCCAGACCGTGAGATCTAGGAAATTTGCACAGAGGATAGTCTTAGAGTCCTTCGACACTCCATGTATTCATAGGTTTGAAAGTATTTGAGGAGTAGGATCGTCAAAGTCTAGAAGAAGCGTACAAAAATATGCATTGTTAGATACGAGACGGATAAGTGACGGAGATCTGTGTGCTTCAGAGGAAAGCGAGAGTGGAGGAACAAAAAATCCTAAAGCCAAGCTACTGGATTCAATTGTGGTCGTCGATCTGAGAAGGGAACACATCATCAGATCATGGGATCTGGAAGTGTGTACTCTAGAAAAGAGAGGGGGAAATTGAAGAACAAAGTCCCGAAGGCCGGAGTCAACAGGAGCCATTGATAAACAGAGTGACACGTGGAGAGTGGATATTTACTTGGAAGGATTGACACTCCAGGAGAAAGAGAAGTAGAGGAGTGTTGAATAGAATTCGTTTGAAGCAGGAACAAGGGACACATTCCAACTGTCGATTGAGGGGAGCATGTGGCACTTGATCCATAGCTCTGATTACAAGTCACTTTGGGGAAAAAGGTGGTTGGAACTCTCGGAACTCCCAAAGTCGGAGTCCTAAAGTGAATCACAGTTTTTGGCTATCAGAGAATTGTGGGTCGTATATTTTCATCCAGGTTATTTCATTGGTCCGGAGTTTGAAGTATTAAGAGTCAGCTACACTCGAAACAACCGAAGCTCGAAGTCACAATGGGGACAAGGTTGAGGTTATATCCCATGGATATAAGAGGGAAGGGCCTAGCAGAGGAGCTAGCGCTCTCCACTCAGAGTTATCATAAGTGTAAGAGAGACCCTATGCGGGAAAGTCAAGACTATGTTGGTAACCAAAGAGGGCATGTGTGAATCAAATTCTGGGTCTAACAGCGGTCCGAAGAGCTGATTTGGCTTAGTGAATTGAAGATCCTTGACTGGGAGATCGCACAACCCCAAAGAGAGAGGGGGTCTGCATCAAATTTCAAAGATTATACTGAATAATAAAGGGTACCAGTTTCATACATTCATTCATTATAGGTATGTATTTATGCTTGTTGAAAGTTAGGTTTTGTGACTAATCCAAAACTAGTCCCGTGAGACTAAGGTAATGTTTGATGAATATGTTATTCTCTTGTTGATTGTTGGGTATGTGTTATATTCTTTACACGAGTAGTATTTTCTGAGCGTATGCTCCAAGTGCATAGGGGGGGCTGCTAGGCGCCCCCTCGAGGGGTGCAGGGGGGTAGAGCCCCCAGAATTTTTTTTTCTTCCTCAAGAAACATGTCATGTATTTAGGTGGTTTTTTCAAAACATGGTTTTTGCCGATGGTTTTCTATTTTTGGTTAAGGAATTAGGGTTTTGGACTAATCTAGGTCATTGGGTTAGGGTTTTGGATGCT
>JZKD02S2224234.1:21621-38442 GCA_000966675.3 Picea glauca
TCGAACATTGTTGTTAAAGTGAAAGAATATATACTGTGGTTAAAAGTGGTATAAGGTGCTCATACTAATTCAAGCCCCCTCTAAGTATTCCAACAATTGGTATCAAAGCGAGGCTTTGTTGAGGGGTATGAGATCCCTTTGACTCAAAAATAGGAACCAAACCCTCTTAAGAGGCCCAATTAGACTTGTAAGCGTTTATAAAGTGGTATGGTTCTCCAAATCTGTGATCTGGTCAGGTTTATCAATGGGCTTTAATCATGACTGATAGGTATGTATTTTTGTGAAGCCTTTCCTTAAGCTATGCATATCTCTTTTTTTTATTTTTTAATATTTGTGGTAATAAAAGGTGAGGCTTAAAATAATGACAAAGGGAAGTTACGATATATTGGAGAAAGATAGGTTTTGGGATAACATTTATACCTCAGCATGTAGACAATGAGGACGGAGCCTATTTCAAGATAGAAATAATACCATTGACTTGTAGACATTCAACATCATCTAAGATGATGGTTACAGAAAGAAAATATGTATGTAATAGAAAAATGAGTGCAAGAAAAGTAATTTTAAATACTCCAATATTAATCACATATTAACACATTCGATTTATATTCATCAATTAGAATAAAAGAACTGTCGCAACATTACAATATAACGTAAACAACAGATACAACAAATATTACTCAGTATAGTAGCAAATATTGAATTCGAAGACATAAATAATCCCCCTCAGTCTAGTCACATTCATGCCTCAGATGAAAGAAGTCTCTTTGGTTCTAAACAAAACTTCTAAATTATAATAACTTGCACATAAATAATTATCTTTCAATATTCCCAAAAATAAATCTTTCTCTCCAAAACCATAGACCTCTAACACAAGGTCAATTCTCTTATTTATAAAATAACTAAACTAAAAATAACTACTAAAGTTGTGTTAAGTGGAGAAAATGACATGTGGTGAACTTCATCTATATGTTCTATTTTGTCTTCTTTAGATCATCTCGTCATTTTACTGAAGTGGATTGTTCATTTCGTAGTTCAACCATCTGCAAAAGAGATCTTTGCATGAATTTGCATAAGGGAACTTGTGTTGATCCATCAGAGTGGAGATGACCTACTTTATCTCAACGGTTTTTTTCTTGTACTTTAATTCTCCATACAACTTGCCCACAGAGGCATTGGAAACAAAACCAACCACACCATCGACATGGGGTCCTAGGTTCCACTTGGAAGGGTTTTTCGATGGCCGAGGAGCATGCAGAATGATATCATATAAGGTTCCTAGCTGTGAATAGATCAAGTCAAGATGTGGGGTGCACATCATAAATTTTTCTTTGGTGAATACCCCTAACATGGCTACGTTTCTAGCAATGGGAGGAATCAAATATTTGGTAAACCAAATCACAAGGAGTTGGTCCAGGATGGCTTCTCTGTTCATCCCGTGACACCGCCAATACTCACGAACATGGTCTGAGATATGGGTGGAAGTGGATTTTTGTAAAGACATCAATATTTGTGTCCTTGTCTCATACCTCAAATGAAGCTAAAAGTGCGTTAGAAACACCATTTCTAGTTGAGTAAAGCTTATATAGGAGGCACATTTTAGTTCTATGTACCATTTGGCAGCACCTCTATTTAAGGTTCTTTTGAAAAGTATCAACCTAATGGTATCATCCATCATAGATTTAGACGTGCACAACAAATGATAGGCCATGGTGTGGGTTGATGGGTCTTCTCTAGGATTACCATCGAATTTAGGAATGTTAGAGGGTAACTTGGTGGGAATGGATGGCCATCCTAGGTGGTGAAGGATGGGGTAGTTTTTCAATGACGATGGATCTTGTTAGTCTAATATTATTTCCAAGAAAGGAAAAGACATTTTGAAAAATAGATTTTGGGGATATGGTGTAACATTGTGGGAACCAAAAGGACTTATAAGTCTCCCCATGTGATAGTTTCTAGTGGAGTAAATATTGTCAAAAGGGTAATTTCCCCCATGTTATTGAGGACAGGGGACAAAAGTGATTTTCAAAACATGTATAGTTATGGGACCATACATGCATGTAGGAGTAATACCATAGACATATGTTGGACCATAAGAATGGCTCCCTCCAGGACCATACATCCTGTCAAGAGGAGTTCCCATAGAGACAAAAGGTTGACTAAAAAGAGATGCATGTGTAGCATATGGGGTAGTGTTGAAAGGTTGGCTAACCCAAGGAGTGTTGCCTCCCTATGAAATGTTGTTTGCCCCAGGTTGACTAGGAATAGTACCCGACCCGATATTTATGTTCCATTCAAAAGAAAAACCAACATTGGGAACAATCGGGCTGCCTATAGGAATACTATAAATGGAAAGAGTTTTTCCTTTGGTGCTAGTGTTATGGATTTTCCCCCTGTCGAAAAAGGATCCATACATGGGCATCGACAATGACGTGATGAAACTAGTACTAATGGATGGACCTAAAAAAGGAAGCGAGGTGACTAACGACAATCCCCATATAGAGAAAGTTGACGATAAATGAATGGATGGGGTAGGCCCAATAATAATAAGGGATGGTAAGAGAGACATTATTGATGTTCTTCTTGAGTTACTAGGTGCAGAGCTCATTGGCTCAGGCATACTTGATGATCCATTTACTCGCGCCATGTTGTGAGAGTTGAAAAAGGAAAAAGAATCACTAAGGTTTCTACTTATCTCAAGGAGTGTGGGGACGAAAGGGTTGGTCAGAGGAGGGTTAATATTTAGTGGAGGAATTTTGTTGAACACTTCTACTTCGACACATTTAGTGCCCCCTAAATCCGAAAATTATCTTTTGAGCTCTACTAGTTTGATTTTATTCCCAAAAAGGGACACCTCTTGTCTCTTTGTAGTAGGTTGGTCTTCCTTTTCACGGTAAATACCATTTTGTCATCATGATCGACAAAGTAGTTGGTCAACCATGGTGACTAAATATGTTTTCAAAATATACACAATCAACCTGTGGTCAACTAGACTTGGACCAAGGAGCACACTCCTACCAATCTAGGCAATCAATAAGCAAACTGACTAGATAGAACAAGCCTTCCAAAAACTAGAGTTCTGAGGTGATGAAATCCACGAAAACCTGACTAGAGAAGGATGAGAGACAATTAAGAAGCCCCAATCGAAACATCCCTTCCTAGTGCATGTATCCCTATGAAAGAAGACACCCTCCAAGGGTACTGAAACAGGTGATCAACGTCTACCTCAAGTAATACATGGATTCCACACCTGCAAGCACCTATGTAGCCTCCTAGCAAAAACCACTAAGGTTACTACCACACAACAAATGACCGTGAAAATAGTCAAATATCGATCCACATGTATGGGCAGTATAGCTAAGCTAAAAATCCCAAAATTTCTACCTTGCACAAAGGTCAAACTCTCTTGGGACCCCCATACACGTAGTAGTACAAATCGTTTAACAAACACTTTGATGAGAAAAGCGAGGATATCAGTCTACTCACTTTGATATGATACTCTACTTAACTCATGTGTTATAAGAGGCTCTCAACACACTTTTTTCAACACTGGATTTACTCCCTAATGTCTCATCGAGGGTTTCCCAGTCATGGGTCAACAATACTACAACTAGTGACATGTCACTCTGTCTCTAATAAAAGAGAAGCACTGCATTGTAGATTTTTTGAAAAATACTTGGATCTGGCCTAGAGAAGTGATTGTAGTGGATATCAGTGGCCACCCACCTATTCCATTGTCTCAAAAAATGGCTTTCCACCTTGGCAATTTTTCTACATTTTTCGAGTCCTGAACTTCTGGGGCCATTTTGAGGCCCTAAACAACATGTTTTTGGCTCAACAATGCTTAGATTGTAGCCAAAGAAAAATTCCAAGTTGAACTGAATGTGTTTTCCTTGGTTGGACCTTTCCAATGGCTATCATGCACCCCAAACATAGATTGTATGCAAAAGCTATGCACTCAGGAAGTTGACGTATCAACTAGCCCCATCGAGGCCCACAAACCTTTTGGTGTTTCATATTCCGGGGTTAGGGATTTGGATTTTATTTATGTTAAAAAGGCCTTTGGAGCCTCATTTTAAACATCATATTCTTGTGAATGAGCGTAGTCGTTACATCTCTTCTCAGAGATAAGCCTCCACCATTCTAGCGAGTTTATTCACTTTGTATTTTTACAGTTTCTCTACATTTATGTCATTAATAGAAATTGTGTATTATTGTATCTCTATGTTTCTTGCAATATTTATGTGTATTTCATTGTTATACACCTTCATTTAGTTCTCAAAATAATCTAGAATAGTTGTATCAAAGAAGGATGCTCCTTGTCGTTTCTTAGTGCATGTCCCCGACGAGGTTAGTGTATAGAGAGTTGGGTCTTGAGCTAGTTTCTCTTGAGGACAACCAACCCAAGAAACCTCCCATGGAGGAAGAAAAGAGAGATGAGAGAGAAAAAGATTCGATTAATCTGTTCCTTTAGGAAGCCCGCATGAAACATAGGGACGAAATGATGGAGAATTTTTCCCAAATCCTTCGATGAATTATGACAACAATAGACACTCCTTTATCAAACAACCACCTTGGAAGAGCCGCCCCATTCAAGGAAAAAGTTAATTTTTATATTCTTGTGTTTGAAGATCAAATAGATGCAAATGCTTTGGAAAAGTGGTTAAATCTGCTAGAAGGTTATTTCTCTATCTACAATTTTTTCGACAGGGAAAAGATCACATTTGAGCTCCTTAAGGTTGTCCCCCATGTCAAATATTGGTGGGAAACTTACTATGAAAAAAATTCCAAAGAGGAGTCAGGAATGTTTGAGGTCAAACTCACTTGTGACTTTTTTATGGATTCCATCACAGAACAATATTACCCTGTTGGAAACTATGACGAGTAGTACATGAGATTGACCACACTACAACAAGAGAGGGACCAAACAGTGTTCGAATTCACAAATACCTTCCATACCTTACACACCAATCTCAATATCAAAGACTCTAAGAGACACATCATTCTAAAATATAGCAGGTCTCTACACATGTACATCCAAATTGAAATGGATTTTTTGGACATATCATAACTGGGAGCGATTTATTGATATGTTTTCAAAATCAAGTAGAAATTTAAGCAAAAGAAAAAACGTGAGTTTGGTTATGAAAATATGCAACAACTAAAGTATGGTAAAGGCATCCCTAACTCACAAAACACACAACCTCAATAAAACCAATTGAATTCATGGGAAAATAAGGGTAATGGGAAGATGAAGAAGGACACTGGGAAGTGAGGTGACTTCCACAAAATTCCTTGGAACAACATCGATAAATGTCGCTCGAATTAGTCATTGGTGGTCGAGATCAAAGAAACAGAGTCAAGCCATGACTCAGACCTTGATTCAAAAAACAATAAAGGGATACAGATCAATAATACAAAACCCATTGCTACTGTCATGACCACTACAATCCAACTAGAAGAACCAAAGGATCCTAATGAGGGGGAGCGCCTCTTACATTCATAGATGTGGGTGAAGGGGACGTCGTTGCATTTTATTATTGATAGTGGAATCTAGAAGAACCTCTTCTCAGCAGAGGTCGCCAAGCAACTGGATTTGTTGATAACACCACACCCTAACCATATAACATCGGGTGGCTTCGCTAGGTTCGGTATCTCCACATCATCTAGCATTGTTGCATGTCCTATGGCATCAAACCCTTCAAGGATGAGGTACTATGTGATGTTTCCCCACTAGAAGCATGTGATGTTCTTTTAGGCCAACCATATATGTGGAAACATCATGTTGTTTATGAGTCTCGACCCCATGGTGTCATTGTTACTCTGGGGGTTCAACTCTATACGGTACCAAAGGTAGTTCTAACTATTGTCCCACCAAAATAGTGCCACAAAGTAGTCTCTCATACAGAATTTGTTTCCTTCTTTGCGATCCAGTCAGAAGGAAAACAGAAGGACATTGCAACCAATTCAGCGTCATCCCAAGACCTTTCTAATTAGTAGAAGCAGATCGACAAAATTGTAGAAGAACACAAAGATATTCTTATTTCACATACAGGGGTGCCTCCACACTGCCCAGTCAAGCAAAGTCATAACAAATCCCTTCATACTCTTCATGTTGCATCCTCACCAACAAATTCCTCCCACACTCAAATTGAGGTAAATAATAAATATAGATTGGTTGAACAAATCCAACCCCTCCAACAACAGGTTTGCGACAACCTTCAACAAGCTAGGCAAGACAACTTCTATAGAAAGGAAAACAACTCACCAAGGTTCTGATTCAACAAAAGCTTCCCCAAGAACTTGACGCAATGGAGACCATTGCTTCCTAGTGGGGAGGAATGATCCAGGTGGATATCGGTGACCACCCACCTATTCCACTGGCTCAAAACATGGGTTTCCACCTTGACAATTTTTCTACAGTTTTTCAAGTCTTGAACTTTCGGGGTCATTTTGAGGCCCAAAAAGACATTTTTTTTGCTCAACAACACCTAGCATATTTCCGAAGGAAAATGCTAGGTTGAACGGAATGTGTTTTCCTCGACTAACCTTTATAATGATCTATCATGCGCCCCAAAAAGAGATCGTATGTAAATGTTACACTCTTGGGAAGTTGACATATCAACTACCCCCATTGAGGCCCACTAACCTGGCATTTCATCTTATGTGGTTAGGATTTTGGATTTTCTTTATGTTAAAAAATCCTTTGGAGCCTCATTGTAAACATCACCTTCTTGCGAATGAGTGTAGCCATCACATATATTCTCGGAGATAAGATGGCACCATTCTAGCGAGTTTATTTACTCTGTATTTTTACAGTTTCTGCACATTTCTCTCATTAATAGAAATTGTATATTATTGTATCTCTATGTTTCTTGCAATATTTATCAGTGTTTCATTGTTATATCTTTGCATTCATTTCATTCTCAAAATAATTTGGATCAAGCAATCAGACATGGAAGATCTTCTCTCTGAGAGGGTGATGGGGAAGATAATAATTTACTCAAAAACACATCCAGAGGTTAAATTCAAGCAAGGGTAGTCCAAATTAAGGAAAGACCATGAGATGAGTCCCCCAATTGAGTCGCCAATTCTGTTATGGAGGATTTTAGTCAGTGGACTAACCAAAGATCTCTTGAATCCACCCTTGATCCAAGATAGACAAAGGGATAGACAACAATAAGTTTACACCCTAAATCAATCAAATTTATCCTATTATTCTATAAGAATGGATGACAAGTTTACCTTATTTATGAAGGTTTTCCTAGCATGTCCTACGATGACATATCTCTCAATATCCCGCTTTGGCTCTTTATCATCCTTTCACCTCCACAAAAAATACAAGAAACACCTTTCTCCAATCTATCCAAGCTAAAGGAAAACAAATTTGAACTAGATCTATTTTAATATACTCAAGGAGAGACTAAAATTTCATAAGCAAGACGTAATCATTGATTAAACAAGCATTGAAAGGGTGAAACAATATTAATCTATATTAATCAAAAGCAGTGAACATTACATCAAGTTTACCATAATCTTTGAGTCTTTATGAAAGCCTCTCTAGAACCCTTGGCTCCAACTCCTCCTTGGCCCTCTCTCAAGTTAACGCTGACTTTCAAGAAAGTGGATGACTGATGAAGCTCCTCTTTGTTCTAGCAGCGTAATTTTATTCTGAATTTTGTCTCTTCTACCATAGAGTTCCTTTATTTTTATAGAGTGATGGGAGGAGATGAATAGGCCTCCACAACTGATCCATAACTCTAAGTGACTTGGAGTTCTTGAGTGAGATGAGTTGGCATCTCATATATTCTTGATTTCCTTGAACGTACCAAAGATCCTCGAATAGAATCGTCAGAGATTTTCCTCGAGTGTATTGAAATTTCATCGGATTGGGGCATCCCAGGTTGAACATTGGTGTCTAGCAACTTGTTGTGGGTTGCTAGCTATGTGGAGTGCGACAACCCTAAACAATTATTAATTCTTAAGAAAAATGGTTCTCTTTAACATGTCTTCCTTTGAGTTTCAAGGTGACAAATATAGTTTTGTTGTTTCTTATGTGTGTGTGTGTGTGTGTGTCAACTTCATTGTTGGTCACTGAAGGAATTTCACATCTCCCTCATACTCAATGCACCATTCAAATGATTTAATCACAATAATTTGTTTACTTTCACTTGTTTATATATATATATATAAAGTTGATATTTTAATAATTCTATGCTACCTCCCTCTGGATTTGAAATTATGACCTCCTAGAGGAAACACCTGTTCTTAACCATTAGGCCCATTTAGGTTGTATGTTTACTTGTTACTAATATTTTTTTTAAATGACATGTAAGAATTTTTTACTTTCATATTCTCTCTATATAAAGCTCATAAAAAAATATTTTACTTTATATTAAAATGTTTTTTAAATGCCACGTGTCAACCCCATGTTGAGCACTAAAGGAATTACACAATTACTTTCTATTTCTTTATATATATATATATATATATATATATATATATATATATATATATACAGAGAGAGAGAGAGAGAGAGAGAGAGAGAGAGAGAGAGAGAGAGAGATAGATATGTTATTTAGGCATTATACTATGTTTTGACATTTTTCACCCAATCCAACTATATAAATCTAAACCAAATTAAAATTTTGTGATGCCTAAATTGCATTTATGAATGCATAACCCTTGGAACACTCACTCAAATATGCAGATCCAACTCACATAAATTTAAATGGATAATAGGACCTGAAAAGAGCCAAAATGTAGAAGGTTTAGATTAGGACTTTTATTTATGGCCCACATTGAAATTATTTTTTTCTTATTAATATTTTTTGAATGACAAATATCAACTCCATATTAAGCATTGAAAGAATTACACATCTTCATCATTTTGGGAAGTAGAAAACACCTATCAACCAAGTAAGAAAATTTTTACTATTAATTTCTCACTTTGTATCACTTTCTCTCTATATATAAAGTTGATATAGAAATATTTTAGTTGAGATGGATATTAAAATATTTTATTTATAGTGGATAATAAAATATTTATTGTTATTAATATATATTTTTAAATGTCACTTGTCAACTCTATATCCAATACATAAAGAATTATACATTTCCCTTGTACTAAACTATAAAGCAGATTTAGACAAAATCATAAAATTAAAAAACACACAAATATCTATGTAAATTACCTATACATCTCCCTCGTACTAAACTCTATAAAAAACACACACACATATATATAAATTACCTATACATCTCCCTCATACTAAACTATAAAATTTAGACAAAATCATAAAATTAAAAAACACACAAATATCTATGTAAATTTAGGTAATTTGAAGTTATTTTTAAACCATTTAAAACCATCCTCGCCGTCACCATTTTAAATACTTGTATTGTATTCTTTATTTTTTTATATACATCGCCATTTTGAATGTGGGCCAGCCATATCGAGATTGCAGTTTTTAATGGAATATTTTATGGCATATACACCATGCTCGTGCGCTGACCTGGCTGCAGGTGAGCTACTTAAACGTGAATCACGTGAGCGAGTGACCCTGCATGCTCGTCACCGGCAAGCCGAGTTGAGTTGAACATCCACATTTGTCTCCCTCTTGTGGCATTGCACATTTCTCACGTGCATAACGGTGGGTGTGCCTAACGTGGCCTGTCAGTGTGATGTTCAAAGGCCGTATCTGGGAGCTTGGGCTGCATGTAAATTGTTGCAAAGCCTCACAGTGAATAAGAAGGATTCCCAAGTGCAGAGTGCAACTTTTTTATATAATAATTTATATAGTTTAGGAGTCCTGTTTGTTCTCTGTCCCATTTAAGTTTAATTTTCATAAGTAATATGTTTACTGGCATAAGATTTTAATTTTTGCACACAACATAATTTGCGAAAAAAAAATAAAAAAATTGTTCATCAATTTACTAAGTTAAATAACTTTTTTTTCATAGATATTAGGGATATTACTTTCAATTTTCTTTGGAATCTGGTAAAAAAATTGTTGCATAGGCAGATTTGAATGACAAGTCTATATCCCGTTAGAAATTGATATATTTACATATTCAAATGACAAGTTTATATCACTATCCAAATACCTCCAAAAAATAATTTTAAATCAGTTTATATATTTAAAAATACAATTTAAATAATAAAAAATTGTTATTTTATCCAATTTATATAATCCAATTCTAATAAAAAATAAATAAACATAAAATATTTAAACTACTACTCMAAAAAAACAAAAAAATCTACCAAAATTCAAAAAGACACAACTCATTATGTGATTACAACTCATCCCATGATACCCACTCAACTCATTATGTGATTACTACTCATCCCATGAACAAACAAATCCGGCTGAACATGGGCACTAATAAAATGAGTAACAAACAAATCCGGCTGAACATGGGCACTAATAAAATGAGGAACAAACAAATCCGGCTGAACATGCTCATTAATAAAATGAGGGCTGAACATGCGCACTAATAAAATGAGTAACAGACAAATCCGGCTGAACATGGGCACTAATAAAATGAGGAACACACAAATCCGTCTAAACATGGTGAAGGGTTCCGGTCCCCGGATAACTTTTACCTGTCACTTCCATATTCTGACGAGGATTTCCGAGGTTGCATATTTTTTTACATTAATCATTATTTTTTGTTATTTAAAATCTATTTTTGAATGCATAAATGGATTCAGCATGCTGAAAATTTTCTAGGACACTCAGATTATATAAAAATAATAATTCAAATCTATTAATCCAACAATTCCTAACTTGATTTGAAGCAAATATCCCCTAATCATTTAGTAGAACTAAAAAATATAAATTATAAAAATATAATGGTATACTAAATATTATTATTATTATATAAAATATAGTTATTTGTATCATTAATATTAATATTGCATGTTATTTATAAAATTCATTAATAAATTCAAATTATGCTATCATGTTGAACTCATTAATTAATTTGGTAGGAGTTATTAAGTATTCATAGTTTAAACACATACAATCTGATAAATGGAGATATTTTTGCATATAAGTTGTTTGTATGGATGTAAGGTTTGGAGGAAGTTCTTGTCATGTTGTTATCCAAACATTTTCATGCAATGAGATCACTCACTCATGCTATCATTCTTGCAGAACTCTACACAACCTTAATCATTACTTTGAAAATCTTTCATATGGTGGCAATGATATTAAGATTCACAGAGTCTACCTCTACTCAACATGATAGAGTTGATTTCTTCAAAACTTGAGCATTACTAAGACATATATCTCCAACAAAGTGATGGGTTCACCCAACCTTTAGGGTACACCACTAGACTCCGGTTACATTGTAGCCTAAGGGTCCCTCTCTATCAAATCAAAGTTTTCTTCCCACTGGTTTGAGATTGAGGAAAATCACCATATTTTTTAGATATGCACCTTAGATAATAAGACTTTGGACCATTTTGTATTCAAATTTTGTCCTACTATAAGGTTAAATAGAAACACTTTTGTTACTTTGAAGATTCATTTGATTTTCTCTAGACACTCATGGCTTATGATAACTAGAAATGCTTAGCCCATTCCTCCTAGAGATGTTCGACCTTCATTGATGGCTTACCATAAGCAATTTCTTAGACCAACATACACCAGGTTGATTACCTCAAACCCAATGAATCCCATGACATCATGTCCATCACACATTTATTTGTGGTCTTGAATGCTACAAGACCCAATGAATCACATGTCCTCATGCCCATCACACATTTATTTGTGACCTTGAATGTATAAATGTTTCTCTGGAAGAACAAACTCCTATGCCATCATGCCCGTCACACATTCATTTGTGATAATGTTATAAGTGTTTATCTAAAGAAACAATTGTTAATGAACCTCCTCCTTTTTTATTTACTTCATTAATCTACATCTTGTTGGGTAGTGCTTTCCATTTAATTTTTATTTTTCTTTTATTTAGGTTTTTCCCTTTTCTTTTATGTATTCCATGAAATGTGATTTTACTTTTTCTTTATAATCTTTACATATTGTATTCTTAACAATCTTTTAAAACAATTTTAAACTTTAATGAACATTAATATTTAAATTAAATTAAATTTATTATTATTAAATATTTTTCACCTTTAATCTTATATATATAAATCAATAATATCTTTATAAATAAACATGATAGTTCATTCCTATAGAATAAATTCAATATTTATTATATAATGGAAACAATATTTATCATTAAAAAGTCTTCTTCCCACCACATATATTTAGCTTAGCTAAGAAACTATATTTCCTTTAATTTAAATTAACAATTTTGACTATACTTTTGAAAACACTATGATCACAATCATACAATATTCAATATAACATAAAAAAAAATTGCTTATAAATTAAAAAAAACATTATAACTTTAGAAAAACTTGGCGTAAAACCTTAATTTAGTTAATTTATATAAAACTTACTTGCATCTAATTCTATCCTTATCATCCTTATCGAACAAAATTTCTTTGGGATAACTAACAAAAAAAAAGGTTGGGCAAATGGGTAAGGTCTCACCTCTCCAGGCATTCCAGCAGTCCCACGTATGAGCTCTTCCAAACTAAACAAGTTAATATATATATATATATATATATATATATATATATATATATAAACTAAATTAAGGTTTTAAGCCAGCGGTAGATTCAACAGAGTTGGTTGAATTTTCTTCTCCCAAAGAGTAAGGAAGAGTAGGTATTGAGGCATCAAAATCTAGATAATTATTTTTCAGGATGTACATTTCAATCCAAGATTCTAATTCTAGTGATAGATACAATACATGTTTCTTATATTCAAGAGTGAAATTGTATTGAGTCCTATTATCTTCCTTAGTTCTTTTCTCAAACTAAGTTTTCCATTTTTCAATCATTGAGGATTTCTTGGTTATTTCCCATGAGCATGAGCAATTTTCTTATAACAAGAATGTAACTAATTCTTAATTCTTTTTATACGTCATAGTGATTTTTCTTGGAGAAAACATATTTTATTAAGTTTGGAAATATGCATTAGAATTTAGAACTTTAGTAAGGTTGAGTTTTTTTAGAATGAGGAATTAAAAAATCACTTAGTTCATTATTTTGAATGTATATATATTCACCATTTTTTTATGATAAAATTATCATGATAAATTATATAAACTCAAATTTACACAAACTTACAAAACTAATTTTTTCAAGCCTTAGACTTGGATTCCTTACATTATTTCTATTAATATTATTTATAATTTGTATTAAAAGTTAAGTTGATTAAAGTTATTTAATGACATTAATGTTGTGTATGTTACTATTATTAACCAATTTAATTATAATTTGATATAGTAACTAGTGTGCATGTGTTAAGTTACTATACTAGTAGAAGGTTGACACAATTTTAGAGTGACTTATATTAAAGCTAGTTAATGACATAATACCAATGTATTTGTTACTATAACAATTGTAATTCTAGACATACTCTGTAATATTTGTTTCTATTGAGTACTATATTTTCTTATATTAGGAGGTTCCCAACATTGTATAGTTGACAACATAAAATATTATATAAGAGTACGTTTAAGTTTACTTTTTAATGATCAAAATCATTTATAAATTAGAATAAAAACATTTTGTTTCTTTTTTTTTTCGAAGAAACAAACATAAATTTTATTTCATCCAAAGAATAAAAGAAATTTACATTATGTAGAATACATGTCGCCATGTATTTTGTCTAGAGCAAGAGACAAAAACCGCTTTCCCCACAAGAGAGGACTTCTAGACCAACATTGCTTTAAAAAAAGTAAGTGATCACAAAAAAATTAGCAAAGTGCCATGTCTATAACAGTCACTGAAACAGTATCCACAAAACCATCCACAAGGGGAAAAGAGAGATCCATTGTTTTCAAACCAGATTTTAATCATTTAATATTTATATCCAGAGTAACAAGTTTTGCATATAGTATCCACAAAGTCTTGGAGTAATGGAGACAAAACATAGTTTTCTCCATTCCAGCATATACAAAAATTTTCAAAATAAAAACAAGACTAATAAGAATCTGAGTTAATATGATTGCTCTAATTGACTTGGAGGTTCTATAAAAGGTCTATGGTAAAAAGCATGCTCCAATCCTTCATTGACTTTTGTAATCATCTATGTCCCAAAATCCATCCACAAACCTTCTTTAGAGACAATATTTTTCTCCTTGTTGCATTCCCTGTATACATGTTGAATAGAAATGGAATCAAAAGTGGCCAATATTATGAAGATTGCATCAAGCAAAGGAGGAAAAAGTAAATTGTGGTATCATTGAGTCTTTCTGATCCAACTTATAACAAGATAGAGTCATCAAATATTTGAAGAGAGGAAACATATTTTTCTTTTTCAAATAGTAATAGAAATTTTAGGGCCAAGATTTATGCATAGTTATTTGATCCAGGGCCTTGCCCCATTTTAATCCTGAAAGAATTAATTTGTCTAAAGGGTAGAAATTCATCCCCACCATAGATTGTATTATTGTTTTTAAAGGCTCCATCAAATAAATCTTAGGGCCTGGGGAAATCAACATGTTCTTCCTAAATGTTTCATGCAACACTACAATTCTTATCTTGAGGAAAGTGGGATAAGATGCTAAGACCTTGTGTAGCAATGAGATTCGGAAGGGTGGTATTATATTTGAGGACTGTTGAATTTATGGCTAACCAAGCTCCCCGAATTATGATTAGAGAGAGGGCCTTTATGTTCTTATTCAAGGGATGTGAGAACCATTCCTTTCAATCCTCTTCAACTAATTGTCCTTTCCACTTACAATATTTTTCCTAATGTACGGGAGAATTCCTCCCAAATTTTCTTAACAAAAGGATATGAGATAAAAACATGCACTCTGGTTTCCTTATCAACTTTGCAAAGTGCACACCATACTAGACCCTCCACCTTTCGACATTTCATTCTATCCTAAGTGGGGATTTTATTCTTGATTAAACACCACATAAGAGTTTGAGATTTTAGAGGGAATTTTAACTTCCATAGACCCTTCCACCACCAAGCAGGCTCCCTCTGGTGGAGATTTATGATAAGTTGTGAGTATCCTAACTTTGGGGTATAAACCACATGGAGGGCATTTTTCCAAACCAAATCGTCACCCCTTTTTGTTATTTTTTTATGAGATTCCTTTAAAGCCCTTGTGTAATTATCCCAAACATCAAAAAATTCTTCCCCCAATCCTGTTTGTTCAACTTCTTTACATTCTTGGGACCAGATAGTGGTGCGACCTTAATTAACGATTTGAGAAATATAATAAAATCTATTTGAGTTTAGCTACCAAACCATCTCCTCCGGTAGTATATGATTAATCCCACTTCCAAGCCACAAATATTCTCCCACTCTGACTTTGTTACCTTTCCCTACTCACCATGTTAGGCCATCTCAAATAATTGTAAAGGAATTTAAGAGAGCTTTCCATATAACCGTGTAACTTGATATTCCTTTTTTTAGGATCTTAATCCATTCTTCTATCGTCTCTGGATGAATATACTTTTGGATAACTACCTTAGTCCATAGATTTTCCGTGTTGATCAATATTCAAATAGACTTGGCATTTAATGCTTTGGAGAATATTTTTTTTTTAAACCCCACCCTCCAAGAATTTTTGGAATTGCTAATTCTTCCCAATTTACCTATGGCATTACATGTTAGTCCTTTGAACCTTCCCAAAGGAATTTGAAGAAAATCCTTCTAACTTTTTCTAAAATACTTTTGGGAATCCATGCTAGTGACATCTAGTAAAAAAGAATATCTTCTAAAATTGATTTCACCAGAACCAACCTTCCTTCTCTTGATAACCATTTGAAACTCCAGACTTTCAACCTTTTTTCCAATTTTACTAGAAGCCAAAGCCAATCTTCTTTGTTGTATTTATTTGGATTTAATTGAAAGCCTAGGTATTTTAAACTATCATCTAGGTTTTGTATCAAAGGGGAAGAACTCTTTTTATCCCAATTGTTCTTCCGCCTCCCTATTGTGAACCAAAAGAGTGGATTTTCTCTGATTAATTTGCATTCCTGTGGCTCTTTCGAACAATCCCAAAATGTTGTTCAAAGTTTCTACATCACTCCTTAGACCATTGCAAAAGATCATAACATCATCCAAAAAAAGGATATGAGTCACCTTTAACTTTGGGGACATAGAAATACCTTGAAAAACCCCATGCGGTTTTTCTTCTTCGATGGCTCTGCTTAGTCCTTACAATACCAACAAGAAAAGGAGTGGGGATAAGGGACACCCCTTCCTCATAACTCTCTCAACATGGAAGAAAGAGGATGTTGACCCATTAATCAAAACTTCAAAGGATATTGTTGTTAAGCAACACATCACCCAATTGATGAATGATACCTCAAAGCCCAAGTGAGTTAGAAGCATTCTAATATAAAACCAACTAAGTTAGTCATAAGGCTTTGATAAATCAATTTTTAGGATTGCTCCTTTGGCTCTTCATGATTTTACACCGTGCATAACTTCTTGTCCCACCCCAATAGCTTCATGGATTTGTCTCCCTCCCAGAAATCCAATTTTTTCTTTGGATATCTTCTCTGAGAGAATGGTTTTTAACCTCCTTGCTATAAATTTTCACACCACTTTGTAAATACAATTATATAGCGATATTGGTCAGAAGTATTCCATGGAGGTGGGTGTTTATGGATAAATCCGTAAGTGCGGACACAAACCGATCTCCCTAGATCCACCTGGATCTGGAACAAAACAGGACAGAATAGGACGCTTTCCTTAAGTTTTAAATATTGAATTT
>JZKD02S2224245.1:0-13771 GCA_000966675.3 Picea glauca
AGTGGAAGAACGTTTCTTCTTTGACATTGATGTCAAAGGGGGAGAAAGGAGTAAAGGAGTCGAGTTTGAAATGTTTCTGTTACAGAGGAAAGTCTGAATGTCGAATGCAGATGGTCGAATGTAGGAGATTCAAGTCTGAATGCAAGTGTTGCCATCAATGCCAAAGGGGGAGATTGTTAGCAATTTCAGTTAACAGAAAGCAAATCAGCGTATACTTGTCATTGATGGCAAGTACAGTTGTCGTTGCAGTGATGACAATAGCAATGAATAGCCACGCAACAATAATCGGGAGGAGAAGAGTCAGTGACCGTAGGATCCCATTCAAATTTCCCGAAAGAACGAGTGTCGTTGGATCTGTAGAAGTTGCGAGGGAGATAAGCCATCGGAGATTCAGGGACCGGGATTTCAATATGCAAAGTTCACTCGACAACGAAAACCCCGAAATCGCGATATGCGATTTCGCGATTTGATCGCAGTCGTTAAATCAAGCAGGGATCTGGACCGTTCATTCGTATGGACGCGTTGCAGCCAGGAGGCCTTATCGGAGTTTCAGGGATCGGGATTTCATAATGCAAAGAACACAATGCATCGAAAACCTCGATTTTGCGATATGTGAAATCCCGACTGAATCTGAACCGTCAGATCGACATGTGATCTAGACCGTTGATCTAATTCACGACAACAGTCCACGTCAGATAGGGACACGTGGCACAATCAGCAGAGGCATCAGCAATCGGGACCTTGATATGTCAAGAACACACTGCAACAGAAACTTCGAAATTGCGATATGCGATTTTGCGATGTAATCACAGCCGTTGGATTAAGAATGAGATCTGGACCGTTGATCTTCGTCATCGGGAAATCGGGGATCGGGAATCCCGGAAGCATGTGTATAGTGACATCGAAAACTTCGAAACCCCGATGAGAGGTTTGACCGAGGTCATGTGTTGACGGTCTTATGGGGCCAAGGCCTATAGCTAGCAGGGCTAACGCGTGGAAAGGGGTGCATCGGTAATCGGGGATTGGAGAGGTGAGAAACTCTCGACATCAGGAAGTGCGAAACCTCGAAACCCCGACGAGAGGTATGGTGAAAGTCACATGATAGACGGTCACATGGACCATTGTGTAGCCAGAAGGGGCTAAAGCTCGGGAAAGGAGCACATCGGGGATCGAAGAATCGGGGGTTCCGAGTACATGTGCATCTCGACACTGAGAATGCCGAAATTGCGATGAGTGAAATCCCGATTTGATCTGAACCGTTGGATCAAATATTGATCGGAGGGTCACTGTTCTCTCTCACAGTTAACGACTGAATATGATTTCTATTANGACTAGGGGAATGGGATGGATGAGCGGGATATAAGATGGAAAAGTGAATAAGATGGTGGGAGCGGACGATGGCTCTGCAAACCCCCCTTGGTGGCTAACCAAAACCCATGAATACTGGCTTGCTAAGTTGCCCCACCAATCACCCTAACAATGGTCAAGAGGATTAGTGTAAGATCCAAGCAATCATCTGAAATGAAAGGAACCTAATGCATACATAAGAAGGTCGTAATGATCAAATATGACACATACCATGATACCTCGGACCAATTACCTCATGGAGCAAGAGTCCTTTCTGATGCAAGTCCAGGCCGGTAGTGATGGAGGCTGGTACTACTGACAGGACAAAGCTGGCCGAGAAGAAGAAAGATGGGCCCTCCAGGGCCATGCTCAAGTCACTCCTGCTCTCGGTACTCCATGTCTAGGACCATGTGGGCCTCGAAACATGATCTCCTAGTTATCCCTAGATATCGGGGATAACAGGAAGCAAAGCAGATCACATATGAGGATACAAAACTTTGCACGGTTAGCTATCATGATAATAGATCATGCACTGGATTGGTACATGAGCTTAGCTGTAAACAATCCACCAGGAACAACAAGTACGATTGCAGATGTCAAGAAGCTACTGATAAATGAATTTCAGAAGCCTAGTTCAGAGGATCAGTATATGAATGAGATGATTGAAATCAGGCAGAAAATAGGTGAGTCTATTTGGGAGATTGATCAGAGGTTTAAACATCTTAAAGGTAAGCTGAAGTATGTCATGAATAATATGCAACATAGACATCTCTTTGTGAACTCACTATTACCACATCTGAAATACCCTTTGGGGCAACAAAAGTTTCAAACTCAGGCAGAGGCTCTACAGGCAACCCTACAACTGGAAGAGAACCAGTATCAGAAGAAAGATCCAACAATAGAGGAGATGAAGGAGGATTTGAAGAACCTCACATTTAAACTAAACCAGAATAAGAACAAAGAGAAAAGAGAATTTGTTTGGTGTACCACATGCAGGATAGAAGGACATCACAAGAATGAGTGCCCAACTTTCGTGCAGTACATGGCAATAGGGTTGCCAAACCATTTTCCAATAGGAGGAATATGGTGCAATATCAATAAAACACATGGACATGACTTGTATCATTGTCCCATGATGCAGAAGTATCAAAAAATACCCAAGAGTTGATATTTCAACTTTTTCAAATCAGTGGGTCATGATGACAAAGATTGTAGGACAATGGACTTGATGCGGGAAAGAACATCAGACACCTATAGGATGCAGGCATAAATGATGACAGGGAGAACCAGGTACCACCTCCATACAACACTGCGCAACCTCGGTATAATAACATGCAACCACAGTATAACCCTACACATTATAATCAAATGCCTCAGTACAACACACCACGAGCAGATTGAGGAGGATACAAAGGTAGAAGACGAGGTAGAGGAGGATTTGGAAGAGGCAGAGGTCCAGTAGTGTGACACAACTGCCAACATCCACTCCACTATGCAAGGGAATGTCCACTTCCACCTGCGACATGCATGTATTGTCACACAACAAACCATGATATAGAGGTTTGCCTAACATTATTGGGAAAAATTCAAGAAAAGAGAAATCAGAACAATTAGAATGTTCAGTGGATTTCTGCAGAGGTGAGGGATGATGAATGAAATATCAAGATAGTTATGTGTGGAGGAGCTAAGACAGGAGTTGACACAATATGACAATATCCAACACAACACCAATGGGTGTAGAAGAATATTGAACCACATAAACAGTTTGATGTGGGGAAAGAAAAAGAAATATTCAAGGAGGCAAGACAAGAGTTTCTCAAGCAAGATGTTGCATCTACATCAACAACATAACACACTAAGAATGTACCAATGTACGGAATTCCCTCTTCAATGGACCACACCAATGAAACACAAGTTGTAGAGAAAGTAAGTACCATAAATACTTTTCTACAATACTAGTTTAAGCTACTGAAAGACCAATCATCTGTTAAAAATTTACAAAATATGTTAGAAAAATGTAACATAGAAGTAGAGGGCAAGTTAGAACATAAAAAAGTCAATCACCTCAATAAAAGAAGTAGGACAAGCAGGGAATTCAGACTGAATGCCAACATTGGAGATTTCAACATGGGGGATATTGTACTGGATTTAGGCTCCAAAGTAAATGTATTACCTAAGAAGACATGGCAATGTATGGGAGAGCCCACATTAGGCTACTCACCTATCCAACTAAAACTAGAAAACCAACATATAGTTCTGCCAATTGGAAGGATAAAAGGTGTGAGAGTAGATCTGGATGGAGTGCGCACTAAGGCAGATTTTGAAGTAATAGAAATAGTGGATGGCACACCACCTTATCCAACATTTCTTGGCTTGGATTGGGTGTTTGATAACTAGGCCATAATCACCTTTAAGACAAGGAAGATGACATTTGAATCAGGAGAGTATAGAGTCATTGCACCATTATATCCATCAAAAGGAGAAAGGTTTGTAGAGCCTACTTGCTTAGATCTGGAGGAAATCAACTAGTTATACAGAATCACCACACGCGAAGAAGACTATGTCAACCCAACTGCAGATGGGGTACTCAGTTGGAGGAGCATCACATCATCTGCTTTTGACTTAGATACATGCTTAGAGAATTGGCAACAGAGACTATATGAAGTATCCACAAGAAGGTGCGCAAGAATAGACCGCACAGTAAGATGGGTAGCTACAAAGATAAGAGAACCTCCTAGTTTTCATGGGGTGAATGACTTAGAAGAACTCCTAACAAGATACAAAGATGAACTTTTAGAGAATCAGAGGCTTTTAGCCCTATATATTTCACTCAAGGAAACACCTGCAAGATGGTGGGGTGCGCACAAAGAAACAGTTAAAGATTGGTACCAATGTAAGCGACTACTACCCATTAGATTCATCACAGAGCAGGGGAGCAATAAGATGCATAGGTATAATGGAAAAAGGAAACCAACGGAACATTTGGAGAGATGCAAAAAACTATGGAGAATGAAACCACCAGAGGAATGGCCTCATCACTTCATCCATACCTTAGAAGGAAGTTTGGCACACGGGAAGACCTAGGGTTCAACGCTACAACAATGCACCAACAAAACCCTAACTACCGACCCTTTCGGCAACACCTGCGGAGCAGATGAAGTCTCACCCGAGGTAGAGGCAGGGGTGGTTGTAGGACTCCAGTGTCTGGAACCTTAGCTGGGACACAGATCTGTGATTACAGTATCATATCAAAGCACTTAGGAGTTACAGTTCATCAATATTTAACCATTATCTACTTCAAAGTAAAACCCTAATCACAAACCATCACAGTAATCACCTAGATATACTATATTCAAGCACTAAGTATATTCACATGGGTTATATCTAGCACTTGTTCATATTATTAAGCACAAAGCATCAACAGATCTATCTATCATTTATCTATGCCAAAGCACTAAGCAAGTAAACACATATCACATCAATACATTGGACAAAGCATAAAAACACAAGATATATGTGGTTCACCCTAGTGTGGGGCTACATACACCAACTCTTCTCTTTGTTATTAGGCTCTTCCAATCTTCTTACATGCACCAAGCCACAAAGCCAACTCCACATAGGATAAGAGATCTACACACATCTCGCCAGATCCTTCTTCCCTGAGTTAGGTCATAGCACAAAGCCTTGCACAGTTCATGCAAAAAACCTCTTACACAACACTTGCACTTAGCTCTGCAAACCTTAACACATTCGTACACAAAGCCAACTAGCCTTGCACTAAGTCGATCAATGACTAGTAACTACTAGGTCTGTTTCTTACATCACCTAGCTACTTATTTATACAATACAAAGAGGGCCTAAACATGGGTAAACCCATGGGCCGACATCCCCATACCCGTTACATAAGCCCAAAACCCAAAAAATCCCTAAAATTGGGTCGAGATCTCGCGATCTCTGCTTCAACTTGCGCTCCATCTTCGACAGCCTGTCAAAGTCCCAAAAGTAGGTCAAACATGACCAAGGATCCTCAAAAATTGGTCAAGGGCCAACAGGCCCCCAACACTCACCTGTGACTCATCTCGAGTCACTCTGATTTGGGTAGCTCTGCTTCAAAAGCCTCGAGCTTGGCTCGAGCTGCTTCGACTTGTTTCTACGCCAAGGCCTCCTGCTCGACGAACTCTTGGATAATTGCTTTGTTGATAGGTCCCTCTAAGCATTGTTAAGCTCCAATAATGACTTGTTCCAGTTCTTCTCCTCGGCCTTCAATCTCTGTGAATAGTTGGCAAGCCTCATCCTGGATTGGTTGGAGCCTTTGAGTCAATTCCATGAATTTTCTCTGAATGGTGTGGACCTGCTATTGAGCAGTGTGCTATTCTTGGGATCACTTCATCCTCTTGACTATTGACAGGGGATTTAACTGTGCCTGTATTGTATCTGCTTGCTGCTTTGCCTCCTGGAGTTGTGACTCCAGTGCCTTCAATTCAGTATCCTCAGTGAGTCGCTCATAAGTCTGGGCACTACGATCACTTAGCTTTTTAGATTAAATGGCAAGGGCCTTGATTCTCTCAACTGTGCTTCGAGAAGTTTCTTTTCTTTGATCTCATACATCCTACGGAGTGCTGGGAACTGCTTGTAGCTCCAAATATGCGATTCTCTATTGAAGTTGTTGGATAGCTTCCACAAACTACACTACTTGATGCTCTATTGGTCCTTCTGCTTTTTTCTCTAAGCCTGTCACAGAGTGAAGTGCTATGCTGACTGCTTTTTTGAATTTGAGCTTCTCTGCGAACAACTACTCTTTCTCTTGCTGGATTTGTGCTTTCTCCTCTTCAAACTTTGTTTGGAGAGAAACCTTCTCTGGTTGCGCAACTCATCGTTGCTCTATGAATACTTTTTGCACTTGCTTTAGGGCCTCTGTGGCATGTTCTGTTTCTTCCTGTGTGCGATGAAGGCGAGCTTCAGTCGCATCAGCTAGTCTGTGGAGTTGGGTAGGCTCATCTCCCAACTTTGGTGCTTTTGATGGCAGGGGTGCAATCGATACTGCACGACTGGATTGGAGGTCCCACTGTACGCCTCTAAGTTCAACCTCAATTCTTTCGTACTTCTCCTCTTTCTTGGCTTCATGTTTCTACAAGATGTCTTGCAAGGCATCTGCTACAACTGCGATGATGAAGTCAAAGTCATTGACCGTGAGCACGGTTTGCATTGTGGTTTTGTTTTCTCTTGACTTCTTTCGTGAGGTAGGTTTCATGGGGGAAACCTTTCTTTTCTTTGAGGGATCAACCTCATCAACATGATCCCTAGGCGGTGTTACTTGGCCTTGCTTCTGTTGATCTTCTTTGCCATTGGTCTCTTCTCTATATACTCCATCATCACCTCCTCGTCCAGGTGATACTGAAGCAGTTTTATCTGATGCATTGCTCAGGTTTTGTACTTCTTCGGTCTTTTTCCTTCTGCTGGTTCCAGGTGTGTCGTGTTCTTTATGAGTGGCCTCTGAGATGCCAATTAGTTCGGGATCAGACATTTTTGCAGGGTCAGCATGGATAAGGAGTTTTGCTGACCAGTCCTTAGTTATCTCGTCGAGGTCCTCCTTTGTGAGCTTATAGTATGACTAAAGCTCCTCTTAATGCTCGTCCACTTGCGCAATGATATAAATGAAGTGTCGATATGCATGAAACTTCATGAGAGGTCTGAATTGGTACAGGGTGTTTGGTGTCATGCGAGGGACAACTTCAATGGCCCTCTTCAACTACACAAAGTATGTATGGAATACGACATTCGATTACCATTGTTTTCCCATATTGCTTGAGTACCAGAGTGTGGTGAACTTCGCAGCAAGTGGTTCGAACAGCTCAATGTCCGGGAAGGTCGCACCTTCTGACATCTCCCAAGAAGTGAACGCTATGAGGATCAGGAGCCAGCTAAAGTGGAACACATATCCCTGGTCTTGAGCTTCGCGACAATCCAATTCCAGCTGGTTGACTAGGTACTTCACCCAATTCATCCGGAGTCCTTCTACACATTTCCTGGTAAGGTCAACAACGAACCCCGTGACCTGTGTAGGTATTTTATTTCATACCAGCTTTCCTGTGATCAGTTGATAGGCCAGGCACATTGTGCCATTCTGGATGGAATCTACCTTGTAGAATTGCATCCCCTTTTCTACATCACCATATGTGTCTTTGATCCTCTGTGCCAATGCACAATCTGTAGCCTTCCCTGGGTAGAAGTCCCATGGGTCGGGTCCCTGCATGCTCAATCCGATGATCCTATGGATCAACGTCGGATCGACTGTGATGCGTCTATCTAGCCATAGGTAGCCATCGTGGTAACATGATAGCAGGAGATTAACACATGTGTTAACCTCTTGGTGCCTTCCAAAGTGCTTAATCTTCATCACATTCAAGAGGGTGGATTGTGCGAGGTTCATAGTCCATGGCTGGGGGATTATTTTTGAGTTCTTACCCTTCGTCCTGGTCAAATACTTGTAAGGAGAAAGCATGTTGTAGTTCTTGCGGTCCTCTAGGTTGAATTTGCTGAACTTCAATGCCGCGATCTTATCCTCCTGTGTTCTTACTACACGTATCCCCTTCGGTAGGTACGCAATAACCATGGTGTAATCAAAGTCTCTTGGGACACTGTCTTGACTCGCTGTGCCAGCCAAAGGCGGGATGTAGTTTAGCAGGATAGTCGGGATTAACTTCGTGTTCACCAAGTCATCTCGATGCTTGGTTCTCTTCTCGCCTGTAGGTTGGGATGGTCCGGATCCGCGAGCAGTCGACGAGGAGGTTTGCACTCCTCTTGTCGATGAGGCCTGAATTTCGACGGACATCACCTTCTCAACCATAAGGTCGATTAGAAATTCTTCGACGAATTTCTCTGCGGCGCTGAGCTCATCCGACATGCACGCTCAAGGTCAGATGACTCACATGGATGAGTGAGTGCTCAAAGAAATAGAACATGTGTCGATCTCAATAAACACGATGTGGTAGTAATGAGGTGGCTAAGATAGAATTCGCAAAAGTGTTCTCGGTGCAACTGTCGACATAATAAGTAGACAACAGGTAACAGATCTCTCCAATGGACAAGAGGCCTTCATCAATGCGGTTCTACCCATTGCGGCGTGGTCCCAACGATATGATGGCGAGCTTTCTAGCCATAAATGTTGTTCTAACCATTTGGGGTATCGAGCTAATGGTTATAATGCTTTCAACGATTATATCACTTTGTCGTGGAAAATTCCTAGGTTGCGCTATTCTGATATCTCAACGAAGTTCCGGTTTTGCAAACCTCTCTTCTGCGAAGTCCCTTCTGGAACATTCTGCAACTTTGCTATCTTTTCTCTTTTCTTATTGAGCTTTTGAGCCTTCTTCCCTATGATATTTGTGTCGGTGATCCTCTTTCCATTATGATTCTTATCTCCTTTTAGCATAGTAACTTCGCATTGTTGATGGTCTTTCGTAGGGTTTAATGGAAATAATTCTTCTCTGTCTGGGCTAGGTGCTTCACTCTTCTGTGAGCCTTCATGTGTTCTTTCGACATCGAAGTTTCTGGTTCTGAACAACTTTGATCTATTCTCCTGTTCTTCAATCAAGTTTTCTATCCTTCTAGTCATGAAATCTTTTAATTCTTCCTTCTTCCGTTCTAAGGCTTCCTCTTCTTTTCTTCAGCCCTGATCTTTTTCAGTCCAAGTTTTTCGTAGTAATATAGAAAATAGGGCACTGTTCTCAGTAAATTTAACAACCTCAAAATCTTCCTCTGTCGAAGTTCCATGAGCTCTCATGGATATTTGGTTGAGTCTTCCACATAGGGTTATCATATTTCTTGTAAATAATCCTATTCCTCCTAATGAAGGGATCATAGCTGGCTTTCCCAAAATTTCCCAAGTTCTTTTTGTCATGATATTCACCCGTGTTTCCTCATCCAAAACACAGTCAATGTTGAAGTCTCCTATTCTTGTTTCTATGCATTATTTTTCTTTGAAGATCTCTGATAAGTTGATATTTCTGTGATCATTTAAGGTGTCTTTCATTTGTAACAATACATTCTTTGATTCTTTCTGGGGTTTTGTCATAGTCTTAGTTTCTTGATCTTCCTCAGGGTTATCTTGTCTCATATTCATTCTTTCAACCTTAGCAATCATTCTAGGGAAATTGAAAACTTCATGGTCTATATCTTTACAACAAAGACAACTAGGTCTTCTATTAGGGCACTCCTTAACAAGATGTCCCAGTCTTCTACAACTGTAACAAATAATTAATCCTTTCTTCTTTTGAACGATCCCTAACTTTTCCTGTACTGCGCTCTAGGGTCATAGTAGCTAACCTGCAAAAAAATCTTTCTAGGGTTATGCATCCATTTGTTAGTCCAAACATTCTTTCTATGCATAGGAATAACATATCTTTTATTATTTCTATCAGATCTACTCATATCAAACCTTCTTTCATCTAGTTGTGCCCTATTTTTCAAGATAGGACAAAACTTATCAAACATACCTATATCCATTCTTTTGAAACAAAAATTTCCACTTATCTTACGCTTTTTCAATCAAAACTTTTCACTGTTCTTACCTTTAACAAAGCATAAAGCTTTAAGATCTTACCTCTTTTCTTCAGATCTGAATTTTCTTCTAGCACAAAGCTTCACAAGTTAAGTCGACTACTGCGGACTAAAGAAACAAATCTATGCATAGAGATTTCTTTTCTTCAGTTTCCAACAATCACAGTTTCAGGTCTCGACAACGGAACCATTTGTTGGCACAGGGGCAGACCCAGGGTTCAACGCTACAACAACGCACCAACAAAACCATAACTACCAGCTCTTTCGGCAACACCTGCGGAGTAGATGAAGTCTCACCCGAGGTAGAGGCAGGGGTGGTTGCAAGACTCCAGTGTCTGCAACCTTAGCTGGGACACATATATGTGATTACAGTATCCTATCAAAGCACTTATCAGTTACAATTCATCAATATTTAACCATTATCTACTTCGCAGTAAAACCCTAATCACAAAGCATCATAGTATTCACCCAGATCTAGTATATTCAATCACTAAGCATATTCACATGGGTTAGATCTAGCACTTATTCATATTATTAAGCACAAAGCATCAACATATCTATCTATCATTTATCTATGCCAAATCACTAAGCAAGTAAACACATATCACATCAATACATCGCACAAATCATAACAACACAAGATATACGTGGTTCACCCCAGTGTGGGGCTACGTCCACCAACTATTCTCTTCTTTATTAGGCTCTTCCAATATTCTTACATGCACCAAGCCACAAAGACAAATCTGCATAGGATAAGAGATCTGCACGCACCTCGCTAGATCCTCTTTCCCCGAGTTAGGTCACAACACAAATCCTTGCACAGTTCGTGCACAAAACCTCTTACACAACCATCGCACTTAGCTCCGCAAACCTTAACACGTTCGTGCACAAAGATAACTAGCCTTGCACTAAGCTGATCAATGACTAGTAACTACTAGGTCTCTTTCTTACATCGCCTAGATACTTATTTATACATTACAAAAAGGGCCTAAAGATGGGTACACCCATGGGATGATATCCCCATACCCGTTACATAAGCCCAAAACCCAAAAGGCCTTAAAAAGGGGATGATATCCTGCGATCTCCGCTTCGACTTGCGCTCCGTCTTCGACAAATTGTCGAAGTCCCAAAAGTAGGTCAAACATGACCAAGGATCCTCAAAACTTGATCAAGGGCCAACAAGGAATTCCAGAAAACCAGTATGTAGACCAAGAACTACGTAGAGGCATTGCAGAATGGACAACATTACAACATAGTTTTATAGTAACCTTCTCATTCGAAAATGAGAACGCTAACATTGATTCAACACTCAAACAAATCAGAGGGGTGATCTTTATTGATGTACTAGAAGTTGAACTCATGACAGAGTATCGACAACAACATAGACATACAATCAAGGAAGTACTGTCCTTTTATCATGTGAAAGAAGAATCACCAGAGGAAGATGATCCGCACAAAATTCATATTACAAAATTTGAAGGTGAAAGAGAAGTGGAAGGTCCATCTTTGGAATCATAAGTGTTTGTTGGGCCAATCAAGGTGAAGAAAGTCAACATTGGGACAACTGAGAATCCCAAAATGGCTAGCATAGGAGACTATTGGGATGAACAAACAATGGAATGAATAACAAAGTTACCGCGTGAATACAACAAGTTGTTCCCAACAACCTTTACAGAGATGAAAGGAAAAGCAAGAGATCTAGGAGAGATGAAGATACTTCTCAAATAGATATGTTAGACAAAGACCATATGGACTGAATCGAATATATAAGCAGAAAGTGAAAGAAAAAATTGATATAATGTTAGAAGTTGGAATCATAGAACTAGTGGAGGAATCTGAATGGATAAGGATATATGTCGATCAAAAGAAACTGAATGACACTTGCCTACATGACCATTTTCCCACCCCTTTCATAGATGAGGTATTAGAGAATGTGGGAGGCCAGGAGGCCTACTCTTTTACAGATGGATTCTTAGGCTACCATCAGATCAAGATAGCCCTAGAAGACAGGTACAAGATCATTTTTTCCACAAAATGGGGATCCTACCAGTACACATGCATGCCTTTTGGGCTGAAGAATGCACCAACAATATTTTCAAGGGTAGTAGTAGTTGCTTTTAAGGAGTTCATACATCAATTTTTAGAAGTATATCTATATGATTGGATTGTATATATTCTATTAAAAGATCATGTGGAAGTATTAAGGCTAATGTTGGAAAGCTGCATCTAGTGTCAGATATCATTGAATATCAAGAAGTGAATTTTTGGGACACCTTTTGGAATACTGTTGGGACATATAGTTTGTAAATATGGGTTATTAGTGGATCCTACTAAGATTGCAGTAATTGTTAATTTACCACCACCAAATTCAGTGTGCCAGTTGAGAGAAACATTGGGACATACAAGCTACTACATAAAATTTATAAAAGGGTATGCGCAAATCACTACGCCAATGGAGAAAATGCTAAAGAAGGATACTAAATTCCAGTGGAAGGAGGATTGTAAACAAGGTTTGGACACCCTAAAAGAAAAAATAGTCACAACACCTATTCTAGTATTCCCAGATTGGGAAAAGACATTCCATGTGCATGTAGATGCATCAGGTATATCACTTGGAGCAATTCTGGCGCAACCAGGAGCAGGGGATTTGGACCATCCTATAGCATTTGCAAGAAGAAAACTATTCGAATTAGAGAAGAACTACAATACTACAGAAAGAGAAGGCCCATATATGGTCTATACACTTCAGAAGTTCAGGCATTACTTACTTTTAAGATGTTCACAGATGATTCAACCCTCAAATACCTAGTCAACAAGCTAGTGTTGGGGGGGAGGATTTGCAGATGGATATGTTATCCCCTAGCCTAGGGATGACTAAGGATATTATGTCTTGAGGCCCACAGGGCCTAGACATGGATTACTGAGATCTAGATGGAATTGAGCATGGCCCTAGAGGGCCCATCCTTTTCTTCTTCAACGCCTCCACTTTGTCAACAACAACAACATCCATCACATCGGCCTAGTCTTGTAGCAGAGATGGATCTTGATCCATGAGGTAATGAGTCCAGGTATCATGGTACGTGTCACTCTGATCCTCAAAACTTTTGAATATGTGCATTTAATTCTTTTTGCTTCTAACGTGTGCTTGAACCTTATGCCTTTCCACTTGACCACAACTGGGGGGAATGACAGGATTCCCTAGTAAGCCGGTTCCCATAGGGTTTGAGTTTCCACTGGGGGGATTCATGAGAGGTCATCGTCCTCTCCCACCATACTTACCACCTTTCATATTTTTCCCGCTCATCCATCCCATTACACTGGTCCGGGCAGTGGGTTGGAAAAATATTTAAGGGTTGTACCTTGCCTTGTGGGAAGAAGGGGATAAAGGAACAGAGGATAAAAGTAGATGGAAAAAGACAAAATCCAAAATAATGAAACCTTGAGATGCTTCACCTAGGGATACTCGAGAAAGTAATAAAAATATTCTCATAAAAAAACAGAGGGACCCATAAAAAATAATAAATCAATACCTAGTTGGAGGATAAGGGGTCTCATCACGAGCCAGCCTATTAGGTGCATGGGCATGTAGCGGTATGAAACTACCACTAGCTGGTCACCATGCCATGGTAGTGGCTCTTGGTGGCATAGCTAAGAGAAAGGGGGTCTCATCACGATCCAACCTTCTCATTTATGTGAAATGCTTGTGGGTAACATTGCCACCACTAGTCACCACACCAGGGAAATGTCCTGTAACTAGCCTCTTGAAAGAAAAAGAAATAAGAATAAAAGATAAAAGGCATGAATGGGCTTGGAAACATTTGCATCCATGACAAGGTGCAACTCACCCTCTTCAGAGGCACCCACA